>JAMSGN010000163.1:0-46726 GCA_030462905.1 Jamesozyma gamospora
TCCATCACTCCAGAAGGTAATTTAGCCATTGGTGATAACGATGTTTTCTACCAATGTTTATCTGGTACTTTCTACAACTTATACGATGATAACATTGGCTCTCAATGTTCTCCAGTCCATTTAACTGCTATTGATTTAGTTGACTGTTAATTGAAATACAATTCAATTTAATTATTACTATGACCCACAAATAAAATAAAATATAAAAAAAAAAGTAAATTGATATTGCATACATTTATATATGCTTTTCAAACGCATCTTTGCATCCACTCCTTTGCATTTAATATCTATGAAAATATTCTCGACATAATGTTTTTACTTGCAATACATTATTTTTCGATAATCGATTTAATATCGATTTGATATTTTTTTGTTCGTTTAATTAATGACATATATATATATATATATATATAGTTTTCCTCAATCTTTATTAAGTAATTTAATTTAATATACTTTTAAAATCCTATAAATGTTTTATTTTAGAAAAATGACCTTTTAGTAATAAAAAACATTAAATATTTAAACTCAAAAATTAATCTTGATTTAAATAACTATAGTTATATAATTTCAAATCACCTAAAAATGCTCAATCTACTCTGAATAACAATAATTTTTAATAGTAACTAGTAAATAAGAAAATGGTTCTATAATATTCTCCATCTTTTCTGGAGAACAAAATTTTGAAAATGTAAGAAAACCCAATGTTCATATAACACGCCATATATTACAAACTTATAAATATGGGCAATTGCAAATTATCAAAAGTAATTACTTTTAAAGGGTATCGATGTATATTTAAATTATATATGTAATTACAATTAAAGGATTTCTGGTTATATTTGTTATAGTTTGTTTATTTTTGACTATAATACAAAATGAACCCAGAGAAGAATGAAAAAAATTATAAAATTTGACTAATATTAATAAATGGTATCTTAATGTAAAATAAAAAAAAAAAAAAATATTAATGTTAAGTCAAATTAAGTGAAGAAATATAAATGACGGAATTAAAATTAACAGTCAACTAAAGAAACAACTTCTAAATGAATTGGAGAACATTGTTCAGCAATATTTTGATCATATAAATTGTAGAAATTACCTGATAAACATTGGTAGAAGACATCACTGTCACCTAAAGCTAAGTTACCTTCAGAAGTAATGGACCAACCGGCAGCATAGATGGCACCAGCTTGTGGTGGTGGACCATCAAATTGAAATTGTCTGTTGGAAACGATAGAACCAATTCTACCTTTAGAATCAGTTAAAACACCATCTTTTAAAGTTAAGGATAAAGTACCTGAGTTTTTACAAGAGTTATCTCTTGGAGAAACAGTTGCGGAAGCATCACAAGTAGAAGAAGATTTGGATGCGGAAGATGAAGATGAAGAGGATGATGATGATGATGATGATGATGTAGATGGGGCTAAAGTTGTGGTATCTTTTGTGGATGGAGCAGCAGTAGTAGTAGCTTGAACTTGACCATCTTCAATTTGAGAAATGACATCTCTCTTAGCATTAGAAGTAGTTTCAATTGGTTGAACTGCAATACCAAAAGTTTCAGTGTAATGATCAAAACCACAATCGTAAGTAGCAGAAGGAGTTAAAGTGGACCATGCTTCACCTGGAGTGTAACCTTCAGCTGAAACAGTAGAGACAGCAGCAGCAGCAGTAGCTAAGACGACGTTTTTAAATTGCATAACGAATGAAAAGGGTTTGTGTAATTTTGTATATAGGAACTAGCTAAAATTAGTTGGTTAGTTTCAATAAGAGAAAATTATGGAAAAAATTTCATAAATTAGCAAAATTACTACTAAGTCTAATAAGATTCAATCATTTCCTTGATGTATTTATAATAGTGAATCGATTGTAGATTTTCGTATATTTGGTCTAGAAGTCCACTGGTTTTCAGTGCTTTTGTCAACCGACATTTGTTTACGTTGCTTTGTTGATATTTTTCAGTTACATCCTTTCACCACACTGCACGCTGCAGAACGCGGTGAGGACCGTTTAACGAATTCGGCAATGCGAGTACACGAAAAATGCCACGATTTCCTAAATAGGTCAAACCCCGCGGTGTCAATGACCAAAAACGGACATGCAAGACGCTAAATATAAACGTCGGCCATAAGAAACACAACTGTCGACCTTTTCATTTGTAATCGCTCAAACTTTCTAAATCAGTAAAAAGACGCTTTAACGGTTACTGTACCTTAAGTTTCTTTATTTAGTAAAGGTGGTATATCTGTTTAGATTTTTTTGCCGTCACAATGAATTTTTCATCTCCAAATTTTTCTATTTCCGCGGAAGCAAACAAACTCGTTTGAAATGAGCAACAAGAACATTTACAACTGCTAATGGTAGTCTTTACGCAGGCCTGAGCTATTACAATGTATTGCATTAATTGCATTAACAAACTTGTCAATGAAATCAAAATACGATCCACTGAAACTCTTGCGACTCCTTTTTACAAGTTGTAATGGAAATTATCCTAAAATCGTTGAAAAATTGAAAAAAATTTAAAAAACATAGGAATGAACGATAGATCTGACGTTTTGGTTAATTAACGAATGAGGTATTTATTACCGATCATTCTATTAATCGTAAATTAAAAAGAAAAAAAGGGAAAAAGGCTATACTTAATCATAAAAACTCATATTTATGTCATTGTAAAGCATGCGTAGAATTTCATAATTAAGATCCCAAATTTTATATAATAAAGTTTTATCGTTTAAGTTACACCTATTTTTTCTTGCAAAGAGATCCTAAAACACTATTATGATTCAGGATCTTGATTTTATTTATCATTTATGTGTATTGAATATATTGTAAACTTTAAATTAAAAATTTATATTTTCATTTTATCTTATTTTCCTTGACATTTATTAAATTTTTAAATTTTGTATGAATAAAACTCTTTAAACATAAAAGAAAAAAATTAAACATTAAATCTAATTAATTTTTAAATATCATTACTTATAATTCTAATATATATTGCAATTTTGTATTCATAATATCATGAAATAAATTAAACTATAATATTTTTAAATCTATCATCAACTTCTCTTTGTTTTAAAATATACTCACAAGTTCTATTAAAATGTTTAATTGGAATTTGAATCATATCATTAATACCAATATCCTTTAATTTTTGATTATTTTTAAATGATGAACTATTATTTATACCATTAACCATAATATATGATCCATCTAAACTCATTACATATTGTTTAGAATTTTCTTGATTACCATTCTTATTATCATCATCATTAATATGTAAATCTGATAATTGATGTTGTTCTTCTAATTTTAAAGATTTTAAATTAGTCTTAATTAATTCAATAAGACCACTAATATAATTAATTCCGACATGTGTTTCATTTTCATTACCATGAATGAAATAATATAAACATCTATTCAAAATTTCGACCATTAATTCACAACTCTGAATATTATCCATTATAGAATCTGCAGCTCTTAAGGATCTTTGTAAACATTCTAATACTCTTTTACCTTCTCTATGAAAATTTGTTGTCTTACCTTCTTCTTCACCAATTGTTGAAATTTCTGTTGCCCACCATAAATGTGAACATAAATAAACTGAACGACATTGATCTTGTTTTTTCAATAATTTTGAACCATGTAATGTTGATCTTACAATTAAAGAATCATAATATTTTTCTTTGTATAATGATCTTGTTTTTTGTAAAGATTGTGTCATAAATACTAAAGCTTGAAATTGTGTCTTTGAATCACTTAATGATTCTTCAAATACTGTAAATGCTTGAGAATAAAAATCATATGATATTTCATCAAGATTTAATTGATCTGCAAGTGATGCACTTTGTAAATTTAATTTATAAATCATATCAATAAATGTCTGACCACACATATTATAAAGTTCATTAATACAACGTGAAACATATTTAAATATTTGTTTTATCATATTTTCATAATAAATTCTTTTCTTTGGTATATATCTTATTAAGATATTTGATTTTCTAATTAATTTCCAAAAATTTGTTATTATTGATGGATAAGTAAACCTAATATTTTTGTTACCATTTTGTAACCAATTTTTAATTATAAAAAGAATTTCAACTTGTAATTCGACTGTACGAAAATTTTTAGATAATGTAAGACTTTGAATTAATAAATGTGTGAAACTTGCTAATTTTTCTTGATTAATATTAAATGTACAGATTCCTTCATTAATTTCAAGATCTTCATTTTCTATTGTTTGATTAATTTTTTTTTCAACCGAAACAGTATTTTGAACGGATACAACAAATGTTGTATCTTCTTTTAATTCAACTAATGGTTTAAATACAGCTAAGATTCTTTCCAATTGAATCTTTGAATCTATAATAAACATATCATTTTTATTTAAATTAATTTGATTTAAAAAAATATCAATAATTTTATGTATAATAATTTTTTGTAAATTTTTACTTTGTAAAATTAATAATTGATGATAATAATCACATTTGGTGATTAATTTGAAAAAAAATGATGGTGATTGAGTCAATGATTCAACTTTTGGTAAAGTTAATAATTCTAATAATAGATATTCAATATCATTTAATTCTGAATTTCCAAAATCTTTACATCTTTGAGTGGTAAAATTATATAATTTGTTTATATTTTCGAAATGATTTGGATGCCAAATTAATGTTAAATTCATGATACGTTCAATGATTCCAATGGTTTCCTTTATTGACAAATCGGGTCTTTCTTCATTTAATTTATTTAAATAATTCCAAAAAATATCAAAGACATCAATGGTATCTTGTTTTATGGATTTTAAATCATTTGAATTTTGTCTAGCGATATAACCATTTAATCTATCGACTAAAGTGAACATTAGTTGTGTTATAGAGACTTCTGGATTTAATTTTAAAGAGGTATCTAATAGAATGTCTAGAGTGTTTAATTGAAATTCATCAGGGAAGACTTGACAAATAATATCAAATAAATATTCTTGACAGACTACATCTCTACATTGAACGACTTGTTCTAAAATCATTGGTAAAATTGTATCTTTATACATATTTAAATCATCTTCAATGATTTGAGACAATCTGACTAATTGTGAGCCAATTAAGATTTGTAATTCTTTTCTTTCTTTTGTTCTTTGATCTCTTTCTCTTAATGGACCTTGATGTTGTAATCTAACCCATAATTTATTCATTTCAATGAAATTAGTGATGATAAAATTAGAATTAAATTCTTTTAAACCTTTTGGTAATAATTCTTTTGTTCTTTGTGAAAGGTAGTATCTTAGGAATAAACCTCTAATTGGGTTTTGAACACCTCTACACATTTCAATCATATCCTTAAAGATTTCTTGTTTTGGAGAATCAGGAATCTTTAAATAGGTGGTACCTACTGTGATCATCAAATATAATCTAGGAACTACATTTCCTGAATATTGAACTAATTCGTATAAATCAGCTAGATGATGACCGTTCAAATGATTATCTAAAAGATACATTGACAGAAGAGATAAAGAATCATAAATCATGATATATAGTTCATAGTATTGTTTTGGTAATAATTTTGGATTTCTTAATTCAGTGAGCATAATTGAAGTATGTCTCAGCGCATCCATCAACTTACGTTGTGAAAGACAACGCTGAATAAGAATATTCTGTTGTTTGATATTGGAAATGGCTTGTTCCAGAGTATCAGAGTACGACATATGGAATAATTGACTCTTTTGGTGTTGGTTATTAACGTTGATTGTGCCCTTGAAATGTCAATGATTTTATTCAATCCAGTTATGAAACTTCTCCTTTCAATATGAAAAATCGTTAGGGCTCAAAAAAGCCCTAAAAAACGAGGCATTTTTAATTTTTGTGCCCTAACCAACCCGGAGCAGGGCTTCCAGGGTTTCTGGATTCTTTTAAAACCGAAAAATTTCTTGCAGAATAAACGAGTTTCTTATTAATCAACTTCACTTATGCAAGGTAATCGACAGATTAAATCGTCTCGCCGTCGTAACTGCAGCAATATGGCCAGATTTTGGTCAGACGGTTGTAAAGATTTCAAATTTCTAACTGTTACCCTGTCCCACTGATTAATAATTTAAACCCCTCGAAGCGCACAGCAAAATTATATAAGCAACGTTTGCTCATCGTAATTTTTCAAATGAGTAATTCATCAGTCATTCACACTGTAAAACAGTAACGCATCTATCATGGCTACTGCAACTTCATTCATTCCTTTGTTTTCAAGAACAATCTCAAAGAGATCTCTTTACATCTTTTCTGCTGCTACGGCAACCGTTTTTGCTACAGCAACCATTGTTTCCAAGGCTAAAGAAAGAAACCATTCTTCTTATCAAAATAATTCTAATAATAGTAATAATACTAATTGGAATAAGAATTTAAAATATTTAGCTTCTGCGGCGCCAATTGTTCATTTAGCTCAAAATAATAAAGATAAATCTCTTGAAGATTATCAAAAAGTTTACAATGCAATTGCCACTAAACTTAGAGATGAAGACGAATATGATAACTATATAGGTTATGGTCCAGTCTTAACTCGTTTAGCTTGGCATTGTTCTGGTACTTGGGATAAGAAAGATAACTCTGGTGGTTCTTATGGTGGTACTTATCGTTTCAAGAAAGAAGCTTCAGATCCATCAAATAATGGTTTACAAAATGCTGCTAATTTCTTAGAACCAATTCATAAACAATTTCCATGGTTATCTCATGGTGATTTATACACTTTAGGTGGTGTTACAGCTATTCAAGAATTGCAAGGTCCAAAGATTCCATGGAGACCTGGTAGAGTAGATTTGCCTGAATCATCAACTCCAGATAATGGCAGATTACCAGATGCTGATAATGGTGCCGATTATGTCAGAACATTCTATCAAAGAATGAATCTTAATGATAGAGAAGTTGTTGCATTATTAGGTGCTCATTGTTTAGGTAAGACTCACTTGAAAAATTCAGGATTTGAAGGTCCATGGGGTGCTGCATCAAATAGTTTTACTAACGAATTTTATATTAATTTATTAAATGAAAATTGGAAACTTGAAAAAAATGAAGCAGGTAACAAACAATATGATTCTCCAAAAGGTTATATGATGTTAGAGACTGATTATTCTTTAATTCAAGATCCAAATTATTTAAAAATTGTTAAAGAATATGCTGCTGATGAAAGTGCTTTTTTCAGAGATTTTGTCCCTGCTTTTCAAAAATTAATTGAAAATGGTATTGATTTTCCGAAGGATACTCCAACATATGTCTTAAAGACATTGGATGATCAAGATTTATAGTTGATATTATCTATTTATTTATTTTTGTATTTATTTATTTATTTATTTGAATATCTATTTATTAAACTAAACCTTCGCAGATCAAACAATGCAGATCACTTCAACAAGCTTATTATTGTCAATCCCATAAAAAAATGTATTACCCTGCTCAAGGTTTTTGATTTGATAGAATCATCTTTTACGACAATTTTTATGCATCGCAAGTTTTAGGGTGAAATGAAAACAATTATAACTAACAAGAACTTACTAGTTAACAAAATCAAAATAACTACACAAAGAAAACCATATAAACTATGTTACCAGTACAATTAGCAACAAGAAGATTATTTTTATCACAATCAAAAACTTTTTTCAAGAGTTCATCTTTAGTAAGGTTTTCAAATACTAATTCTCAAACAGATAGATCACTAAATAAATTGACATGGTCAGATTTTTTCAAATTAAGAAAACAAGAACGTAGAATCAATGTAGGTTCATCAATATTCACAGCTTTATTAGGTACAAATATTTCCTGGATTTTTTTAGCTAATATGGAAATTGATCCAACTCAAATGATCTTTGGTTTCGATCCATTAATGGTTATTTCTGCAGGTTTAATGGCTTCTGGTGCTTTAGGTTATCTGTTCGGTCCAATAATTGGTGCCCAATTATTTAAATTGAAAAATAACAAAATTTTAGATGATTTTAATCTAAAGAATAAAGAATATTTAAAACATATCGTTCAAAATAGAGTAGATGCTTCTTCACAAAGTTTTAGTAATCCGGTCCCAGATTATTATGGCGAAAAGATTGGTTCAATTAAAGAATACAGACAATGGTTAAGAGATTGCCATTCTTACGCAAGAAAGGCAAAAGAATTCTTATGAAAAATTTAAAAGTCAATTACTGTATATAGACCTTTATCTTTATATAAAATTAGTAAATAATTTTTTTTTGTTCAAAAATATCCATTCTAAAAGAAAGATATAAAATCTAAAGGATCAAAAATATTATCTAATAAATGAAGATCTGATATTTCATTTTCATATGGTCCATTTGGTGTCGAGCCAAAACTTTCATCTAAGGATTCACCACTATTATTAGAAGGTAAATCAGAAATTGAACCATTAACTTCAGTAGGTTCCTTTATTAATAAATATTCAATACTATTCATATTTGTCGTCGACAAATTAGATTTTTTAACATTATTATACGCACAATTGGTTTGTTCGGATAATTTTACAGTGGTATGATTATAGAATGATTCAAATATATTAAAATCTTGATTAAGTTTAATATTGAAAAAATCTTCTAAAATGTCTTCACGAAGATTTAATGTATAATTAATATCATATTGACCAATTGGATAAATTATTTCATTCCATATTTTCATTAAATCATAACCTTCTTGTTTCTTTTCATCATTGAGTTGAGAAAGTCTCTTAACTTTTGGAACTAAACTTTCAAGAGTTGTTTCATCTTTTAAAGATGGAGTTGATTCTCTATGTTTTAGTTCATGAACTAAAAAATTTAAAATTATTTCCCAAGGATCTTTATTTTCAGGTGTATCCAATATCTTATAAACAATCTTTGCAGTAAACATCTTCTTAAAACATCTATAATAGTCCTTTGCAAATTCATTAAAATATATAGATGATATCACAAAATAAAATTTTCACATTAATTTTCTCGAATAATATGACATTTGTTTCGATCTTCCTAATCTTAAAATAAATGTCGGTATTAAAACACATAATTTATTGGCAACAATTTCAACAATTCTGTTAGTGAAAAATCTTGAAAAGTTTGATAAATTTAATTGTTCAGGTTTGCAAAAATAAATAAAACAGTTCTTAGCAATATAAATTATTTGATCCCAAAGTTCTTGCATAACATTATGATATTGTGTAAAATCTACTTTTTCCTCATATGAAATTGCTTTTGCATGTAATATACATAATTTGTTTAAATCCAACATCCATTCAAATTCAAAATTTAAAGCAGATTCACACATGTCATCATTCGAAAACATAGTATTAATATTTTTGAATTCTTCTTTAAGTCTTTCCAATATGTTTTCCAAATGGTCTATATCAACCTTTGACGGAAAATCATTAATTGCATTACTATATGCAAGCATTAACCGATCTAAATTTATTCTTGTCATATACCAATGAGATGATCTTTTTAAAATATTCATATCAAATGCAAGTGACTTTTCAATAAAACATTCTTGCCCATTTATCAATGACATCTTTCTATCCCAGTATAAAATCACTGAGAAGATAGATCTATAAATTTCTATATATTCATCAGGAACCATGTTCTTAAAACTTGGTCTTGTATGATTTGCAATCTTTATGAAAAATTCTTCATTTGTTAAACATTTCCATGATATACCCATATCTTTACAAGTTGCAATAATGGTTCCCATTAATATTTGACAATGTTGTGCCTCATTACCATCACCATCTTCAGGAGCACACCAATGATAAAAACGTAAAAGAATTAAACATTGAAGTTGTAATAATGGGGATTTCCGAAGAATTTTCGTTTGAAATAAAAAATGATTAACAATTGCAACATATTTCTCAGTGTTTAAAGTCAATATCTTTTGGAAAGATTCTGTTTCAAGTTTTTGAAATTTTAACGACAATTGAGTTAATAGTGTTAATAATAAAACCATGGAATATACCATATGATCAAAATTTTTCACTGACAATTTATTTGTTTCGTGAACTTTGTCATATAAAGCTTGAAATTCATACTCTAGTTTTTTCATGTCAAAATGAGGCAATAGTTTAAAGATATGTTGTTTATAGAATGGCAAAATTTCATCAAAAAAGATAATCCTCTCAGGTAAATAAATTTGCTGTAAAAAATCATCATCTGTTAAGTTTATAACACTATTTTTTCTATATTTTGCAAATTTATCAAATAAATTTTTATGATGTTTATAATATTTTTGGGTCTTTTCATCAAGATGGGATATATGATCAATATCATCCGCGTCAAAAGTTGACAGGGGAATGAAAGATCTTGGTAAATTAGGATTAACACCTTTATCCTTTGTTGTCTTTTTAATCTTATTCATGGTCTTTTCAATGGCTACAGATCTAAACCTAACCATAATATTCAGATATGGATCACGATGTTCCATGGCGAGATCTGTAAATAATGAAAACGATGTTATAGCTGACCTCTTAGTTTCCAAATACAAACCTGAAGGAATTAAATTAATATATTCGGGAACTCTGTGATGAAAGGAATCAGTTAATTTTGTAATAAAATCATATGAAGGACTTTTACGACTGTAAGCCTTTGAGTTTGTTATTGATGATTGCTCCTGATCACAAGAACTTTCTCCCTGGCTATTACCTTTCATCAATGATTGAAACGATTCCAATCTAAATTGACCTCCTTCACTCTCATAGTGACATGTATTGTGATCATTATGTCGAATACAAACATCACATGGTTTTTCCTTATTACACTTTGTTTTCCTTCTCCTACAATTTGTGCATACAATTGTCAATCTATTACGCTTTCTCTTTGGTCGTGCTGTTTCAATTACAGATTCCATCTAATTCTGATTACTCGATCGGCCTAAAAACTTCATATAGTTTAGCCGCCGTTTGTTTGTTCATGTTAAAACAATTACTGGCTAGGTTTGATTATAGTTTATTTATTCATGTCATGTTGAACAGTTGAACTAAACCCTACACCCACACACCCACAGATAATCCGCAATAACGAATTGGAAAAGTAAAATTCTTCTATTATATGACACTGAAAAAAATTTACTATTTTGAAAGTTATTCCACATTTAAACCGGTTTTTTCAGAGTCTGGTGTAATATTTTAATGGTTCAAGCTAGAATAGTGCCCTGGTCAGATCCTTCTGAATTAGAGCAATTGAAAAATTGGTTTTATAACGATGCCGATAGGAAACGTGCGATTGCTAAGGTGAAGAGTTATCAAAGTAGGGGTTCGCAGTTTTTACCGCATGTTATAGATTCTACATCTCAATTAACAAGTGCTGTTTTACTGGATGAAAGTGGTACTACGGAGTCGAACTCAATTAGAATGACATATACAATGGCTTTAATTAGATTTGTTAATGGTATACTGGATCCTAGTCAAAAGGCTCAATACGCAATTCCATTACACACGCTGGCAAGAAATGTTGGTTTGAGTTCATTCTTTGTTGATATTAGACATTGGGGTACTCATGAAAGAGAATTACCGGGTTTAGACATGTTACGTATAGCATCCAAAGAAGCATTAGTTTGGTTATGGGACCATTATTGGAATGATAATACATTAGATGAATCTTCAAGTGAGGAAGAAAATGAAGTGGGAGAAGAAAAAACTAATCGAGATTTATCGTTAAGTAAAACTAAAGAACTAGTATCATTATGGCCTAAAATGATTTACCATTTTAAAAATAATAAATCAATTTGGGATAACACAACTAACATTTTAATTAGTAGCTCTAATTTTGTTGTACCAAACAATAAACCAAATTCCAAAGAAAGTGTTACGGACAATATGAACTCCTATATTGAAGAATGGAAAGCATTGTGGAGATACAGTGATGATAAAGAATTAGTTATTAATTTATGTATGCTTCATTATAGTTCTTTATTATTACATGTCTTAATTATAAAATTGAATAATTTTGATTTGGAACTATTTAAATGGATTATCAAAACTTATTATGAAGAAATAAAGATCGATAGTGAAAAATTGAAAAAAGGTAAGCCGTCTGCTTTAAAGAAATTTTTTGAAAATTGGGATGATTTGGAAATGAAACTTGTAAAAAAATGTTTCAAATATATTAATATTAAGTCTGTGGCAAATCAATGGGAAGAATGGAAGTCTATGATGGATCAACATCCTAGTTATTTAGCATTTTTGGTTTCTAAAACAATCTTAAAGAAAGCAAATGAACTTAATGAAAATAATGATTGGAGGAAAAAAAAGAAAAAAAAACAGGCTGAAAATGATAAAAATTTTATTAATGATGTTACTATTCAAGTTAAGAAATTATCGAATGACTTTACTTCTGTAGAAAAGACATTGTATAATTCACAATGCAAAGATAATGAACAAAAATGTATTAAAAAAGATAATATAGAACCAAGCAAAGTTAATAATGCGAATTTGGATGATATAATTGGTGACTTAGATAAATTGAAGAAAAGGGTAGAACGATCTTTGTCAACTGAAAAGACTGAATCTCTTAAAAAACAAAAGATTGAGGAGAAATCCGATAGGAAATATATAATATGGGAACCTGTTAAGAACTGGAGTCCCAAACCGTTTGGAGTTCTGTAATATATTTAATAACATTTATCATTCGCCTTAAGTAATTTTTTAAGCTACAAGATTTGTAAAATACAGAAAATATTATAATTTATAAATACAAGAAAAAGCTTATAATATTTGAACACTCAGACATCCTAGGAAGGTCTCAATAAATGAGCGGTCACCGTTGGTACTAAGATGGGTTCTTAAGCGTACCTCTACCGTGGAAACTGCGAATGTAAGGAACCAGTTTTCATCACCGTGATCAAATACTATAAAATGGAAAGGTTATTTTATCTTAAATTTCATGAAACAATAAATTTTTATTAATTTTATTTTTGAAGGCTCAGATTTGCATTATGTTGAAAAAAAACATGGCAAGAAAAGTCCTATAATGATCACACGAATGCAATCAGGACATGATAGATCCCCGTGTCGTCATGGTCGAATCGGACTGGGAAAGAAGAGTCACCGTTTTCATCAAAGCCAATAAAATTAATAATAAAATTTTTTTCAATAAAAATATTCACCCTTGAAAATCCAGATAAAATAGTTCAGCATCAATCTATGAATGGTTCTTAACATATATGTTTAATAAGGTTAACATATTAGACATATGTGTTTGAGCCACCATATGTTGCTGATGAATTTTTATTATTATAGAGCAACAGAAAGAAAGTTGGAATTAATATGGTGTTTAGTTGCAAAACAACGCCATATTTATACTTTTCTGAAATGAAAATTTCGGGCAAAAAGGAAAATTTTCAGAGAAAAAATTGTTTGTAAAAATTCTTAGGGCATTGAGAGGTGCAAGGGTGTACTGAAAAATCTACGAGAAATTTTTCAAGTTGAAAAAAAAAATTCGATGAGGACAATAATAAAGAAGTCGATTAGTTTGACGTGCATCAATCTGTAAGTGTTTGAAATTATCTAAGTTATAGCTATAACGTATTATCAAAATGTCTAAGTCTCAATTATCTAACGAATACATCTCCGATTCAGATTCTGACGTTGAATCTGCAAAAGTCTTTAGTGTGCCAGTTGACTATAAAAAATGCAGTCACTTGAAAAAATTCCCAATAGACTCTTTGAAAAAAAAATCTAATCAACAAGTATGGTTAATTAATATACCTGCAGGATTAGATGTTTCTCAATTAAAAACTTTACCTATCGATTTTCAAAGATCAAGTTCCGTTGCTGTTGATAGTAAAGTATACGAAATCGAACAAAATAAAAATGAAGATAAATCTAATTTATCATTTTTAGTTGCCGATGAATCCAAAGAATCATTAAAAGTGTTTAAGAAAGATAATAAACCATTTCAATTTGATAAAATTTTTACTATTAGTGAATCCACTGATATTCCAGAAATAAATTATGAAAAAGTTAGAACACCACGTCAAAACATTCCAAAAATTGAAGGTCTAATAACGAGACATTTTGCTACTGGTTATGACGCTAAGGATTTTGGTATTGAAGAAACTGTAAAAGCCAATACTGAACCTAAGAAACGTCATCATGATGATATTGAATCTAATGAAACTGATTTAAAGAAAGAGAAAAAAGAGAAGAAGGACAAGAAACACAAAAAGGATAAAAAAGATAAGAAAGATAAAAAGGATAAGAAGAAAAAGAAGGAACATAAATAAAATTAACTCATGAATTCGTTGTGTTGAAAAAAAAAATTTCTGTTTGTTTAAGCATAAAGAATATGACTACGAAGCATATATATATTTATGTATTTTTGTATATTAGTCCATTTATTGGTTTCTTCCCCATTTAATAAACAATTAGTAACATTGAAAAAAAAAAATTTCAATTTTATTGTGAATGCATATCTTGTAAAACCACTAAACTCTATGGGAGTAATCCTTAAGAATACCAGCCATATGTGTATTTGTAATTTTACCTTTTCTTTGTTTCTTCTTTTTGATCTCAACTTTTGTGTTTTGTCTCTTAACAGTAGCTGGATCAACACTAGCAGGTTTTAAACCTAAATCTTGTAACTTTCTTGGTAATTCTGAAAATTGTGGTAATTGGATATTTTCCCATGTATCGATAAACTCTTGATCAATTCTATGTAAATCACCACCATTATTATACCAAATATATCTTGGAGTCTTATCCTTTTTGGTTCTCAACACTAGGATTTTACTTTCTTCTTCCAATTCATTAATTGTCTCATCACATTGAGGCCATCCATCTTTTAATTCTTTACATGAAATGCCTTTGAATGTAACTTGTGATCTTAAAAGATTTAATAATTCAGATGCCGAATGAACATCATAAGTTGATAAATATTTAAAAGCATTTTTTTTAGTATCAAATTCAATTTTTTCTAATTTTTTTAAAAGTTCTATAATTTTATCGTTAGGTGCTAAGGATAAATAATCCATAAGTTCATTTAGAGGAACTGGTTTCCCTTTCTTTTGAATGTATTCTGTTGCCCATAGAAGTTTTGAAGAATCATGACTTTTGGATATATTAGATTGTGATGCTTGTAAAGCAGCAGCTGCAATAGATCCAGGTCTAACTTTTTTTGATGGAGAACTGTCATATTCATCATCTGAAAAAATTTCTAATGCATTATTAGAATCTGTTCCAGTTGTTTGATTTCTTTCAATGTTTTCTTCTTTAATTATTGCAATATCATCTTCATCTTCTTGTTTGATTTGATCAATAGTTCTCTTTTTTTTTGGACTTGCTATTTTTTTAGCACCGATTACAGGAGCTGATTTCACTTTATCCTTAAATGCATTCAAGTTAGCTAGTAATGAATCACTCTTCTGCTTGCTCATTGTTTTCGTTTCTCTATAATAGATGTGGCAAAAACAAAAACACTAAAGTGTCTATAAGATACTGAAATAATGAGTGATAGCCTTTCAAAAAGTGATATAATTTCTTTTAGAAAAACCACTTCTTGTTATCTTTAAGTTTTGTTGGTAAATTTCATTTTCATTTCAGCATTTTTTTTTATATGTTTAATGCTAATCGAAAACAAAACCCAAACCTGCCAATGTAATGCAAAATGACAAAAAATATTCCGATCAAATTTTATATTTTTCACTTTAAAAACAAATAAAATTTAGAAATTTAAAGCATTTCTCATCAGAAAAAACAACAAAAATATATATTTGCATAAAAAACTTGCAAACTTGATCAACTATGAAAATCTATAATATATTATCAAAAAAAATATATAAACTCTATACTATATAATATCTACTGTGTTTATTTGTACTCTTGACTATTTGAATGTTGTTTGCCTGTGACGTATATAGTGCCACTACAATTTTAATTCTTCATCATCATCTTCAAGATCTGAAGAAGTTGGCTTTTCATATAATGGCAAACTTGCACTGTTACTAGTCTTTATGAAGATAGATACAATACCTCCTTTAATGATACCACCTTGAGGCGCTTCTTTCTTATCTGTTAAAAATCTTACTACATCTTGAATGTTATATATCATATCATCAACACAGTGTTTATTTACGTCGCCAATTTTGACATTCAAACAATTATCATTATTTGGCAAAAAAAAAGTATTTTTACATATACTCTTCAATTGAGCTCTAATATAAGCAACATCACATTCTTCAATCATTTTTTGACGTCTAACTTTGACTTGTTTTGACATTCTGATCATAAATGGTAATTTTTTACTTCCATGAAAGAATCTTGTGCCCAAAACTTTAGGTAATAAATGATGTACTCTATAATCAGCAACTACCATGTCAAATTCATTATAAAGTTGGTTTAATTTTGAACCTTTAAAACGACGCTTTAAATTTTTAACACTAATAATTTCTTTAATTAAATCTTTTACAGATTCGTCAGCAGTTAAAGTTTCACGATATAAAGTTGAAGGATCTTTAGTTATTAATAAAATTTTTAAATCACGAGGTTTACAAAGTTTACATTTAGTCAATGGGATAATACGAGGTACGTTGTCTTTTTCTATATTCATTTTTTTCCCTGTGTTAATAATAATTTGAACATCTTCATCGTTTGCAAGTTTTGAATCTGTCGAGCAACGTGCTAAAAGTGATTCGATTGCTTTTCTTGATATCTGTGATTCTTTTAATTTTATAGTTGTTGACATTTGAATTAAGTTATATAAAATTTTCCAAAGGCTTTAACTGTACACATATATTTTACTTTTCCACACTGTATGATTTTTGCTTTGTATTTATGTTAGGATTTTTCAGCTCATCGAAAAACTTTTCAGATGCGTGAATTTTTGCCGTGAATATTTTAAGTCTAAGCAATCTACGAAAAATTCAATATTACTTAAACATATAAACTTTCAAAAAGAAAAAAAAAAGATAAGAAAAACAATAATATTGTTTAGAATGTGTTTCTATTTTTATTGAGACAAACACTTTACATAAAATTTAAGAAAATTTTTAAAAAAAATATACACTTTGTAGTTTAAATTTCTACAAATCAGATTAAGCGAATAAAGTACCAATATCAGATGGTAATTCTTGAATTTGAGTAGAGTAGAATTGTTCAATTTCTCTCATGTCATTAACATCAGAGTTAACAACGAAATTGATAGCAACACCCTTTCTACCGAAACGACCACCTCTACCAATTCTGTGAATATAGTTTTCTTTGTTAGTTGGTAAATCGTAGTTAATAACTAAAGAAACTTGTTGAACATCAATACCTCTAGCTAATAAATCAGTAGAGATTAAGATTCTTGAAGAACCACTTCTGAATTCTTTCATAATGGTATCTCTTTCTTGTTGTGGTAAATCGGAGTAGATAGCAGAAACGGTGAAGTTATCAGAGGTTAATTTTTGAGTTAATTCTTCAACCTTTCTTCTAGTATTACAGAAGATAACAGCTTGAGTAACGGAAATGGAATCGTATAAATCGGTTAAACATTCGTATTTATATTCTTCTTCTTCAACGTTAACGTAAAATTGTTTAATACCTTCTAAAGTTAATTCATCCTTCTTAACTAAGATTCTAACTGGGTTTCTCATGAACTTAGTGGTAACTTCTAAGACATCCTTTGGCATAGTAGCAGATAATAAGACAACTTGGGTAGTTGGTGGTAACATAGTGAAAATTTGGTAAATTTGTTCCTTGAAACCAGAAGATAACATTTCATCAGCTTCATCTAAGATGAACATCTTGATGTTATCAACCTTGAATCTACGTCTTTGGATGTTATCGAAAACTCTACCTGGGGTACCAACAACAATTTGAGCATCTTTTAAACCTTCAGCATCTTCTTGGAAAGAAGTACCACCAATACAAGCATGAACTTTAACATCCATGTGGAAAGATAAAGCCATAACAACCTTTTGAATTTGTAAAGCTAATTCTCTGGTTGGAGCTAACATTAAAGCTTGTGGAGCCTTGATAGAAGTATCAATTCTTTGTAAAGCAGCAATAGAGAAAGTACCAGTCTTACCAGTACCAGATTGAGCTTGAGCTAAGACATCGTGACCTTCAATGATTGGCATGATAGCACGTTGTTGAATAGCAGATGGTTCTTCAAAACCGTAACCGTAGACACCTCTTAATAAATTGGCATCTAAGTCCATATCATCGAACTTGTAAACGACTTTGTCGTAGTTAGTTTGAATTTGGGATTCTTCAACTTCAGTAATACCTTCAGACATCTTGTTTTAATTAGTGCTGTATTCCTTAGAGGATTTAAAATAACAATAAGTTTGAAAAATAAGATGTAACTAAACACAAGTAATAATAAGAGTGAAAAAGTTTTTTTAAATTGATGGGGGTTGTTTGTTTCACTCGTCGTCGCATCGCTGCTTGCGTTCTTTTGCAAAAAATTTCAAAACGTAGATAAAAAAAAAATTTTTTTTGGTTGCGGGTAACAAATCCGTCAAAAATGCTTTTGTCTTTCCTGTTACAGTAAGAGTTTCAAGAGATTTTGGTGTCGATGTCCTGCAATGGAATATGGTTGTCGTTATTAGTCGTTATATATGATACCTACTAGAATATTATGGTTCCACTAGTCAGTACCTGCCATTTCATAAGGACCGGTGTGCTTTCTAGGGTATAAACTCGAAAATGTATTTAAAGTGACGTATAATTACAAAAAAATCATTAAGAATTGTCCTGCTCATTTTCTAATTTCTCAATTTCATCCAAGTCAACTTGTGGTTTACGATATTCTTCAAAATTTAAAGA
Source organism: Jamesozyma gamospora (assembly GCA_030462905.1). Classification (NCBI taxonomy): domain Eukaryota; kingdom Fungi; phylum Ascomycota; class Saccharomycetes; order Saccharomycetales; family Saccharomycetaceae; genus Jamesozyma; species Jamesozyma gamospora. The sequence goes on from JAMSGN010000163.1 coordinate 18,748, forward strand.
ACTCTCAGAAACCGTAGGAACGTTTGGATCAGGTTCGTCTAAATAATAATCATCATCCTCACCTTCTATTTGTATATGAGCTGCTGATAACCTTCTCTCGAAGTTGATAGCCTTCTTGGTTCGTTCATCACGTTCTTTGTTGTTTGTTTCAGTAACGAAATACTTTTTATTTATTCCTTTCTCATCATTTGCGTTGAATGATTTGAAAATCACATTCTCTTTGTCTTCCTTTTCTATTTGCTTTTGTTTAGAAATTTCATCATCTTTATCATTTTTGTTTTCATTTTGATAATTTAAAGGTTCTGAATCATCAGGTTCTTCGTAAAATTTATCTCCAATACGATCATCACCGATGAAGTCCTCATCAATTTCATAAGGGCTATTATTATCATCTTCACCAACAATATCGTCAATATCCTCGATATCCTCGATATCACTGTCGTTATCATCTTCATCATGATAATTATTATTATTATCATCATCACCTTCATCATCATCATCATCATCATCATCATCATCGGTATTATCTTCACTGTCATTATTCTTAGAAGGTTCATCTATTTCATATTCAAAAATGTCATCAGGAAAGACCCTCTCAACACTTTTTGTGTAAGAATTACTTTCCCAGTCAAAAGTAAAACTTGATGTATAAACGGGTGCTGGTGCTGCTGGAGGTGCCGGTGGTGCTAAAGCAGGTTCTGAAGAAGGTTCTGGAGCAGGTTCTGGAGCAGGTTCTGGAACAAGTATTTCCTTAGACTCTGATTTAATACATTTTGACGAATCATTCAATTTTGTATTAATTGATTCTTCAATATTGCTTCTTTGTTCAGCAATAGGAGCAACTTCACAATTAGAATCATAATGCTGGTAATTTTGTTCCAGTTCATGGTCTTCATTGCAATTATCTTCTTGATGAGGAGGTTCATAATTTTGATTATTGTCTTCACTATGAACTTCTGGCTGTGATCGATTTTCTTCTGGTTGTTGTTGTTGGTTTGAACCATCGTTATTAATAAAAGTTGTTAACCATTCCTTGAAATCTAAAGGTGGAACATATTTAGGTTCTTCTTTCTTTTGCGTCTCTTGTTGCGATTCATAATTTGTTTCTTGGTATGTTTCATTATTTGAATTATTGAAATCATTTTGTCCATCATTCTGCGTGTCCATGACAACATATTGTGTAATATCGGTGTCATTGTTTCCATAATCTTTTTGTTCTTGAATATATTCTTTTTGTGGTTGACTTGGTTGCTCTTGTTGATCGTTTGTATTATAATTATCATAATTATTATTACTATTATCATTATCGTTATCATTTATGTTTAAATCACCAAAAGTTTCTATTAATTTATAATCATTTTGAAAATTTTGGTAGGTGTTTGTCCAATCCTGAACGTATTTATTTTTAAATGAATGCATACGAGACCAGGGTGTCCATGGCTTATGTTTACCAATGAAATGAACTAATTTAACATCATTTTCAAAATATTTCAATGCTGGAGGACATTGATATCCATTATTTGGTGTAGTAACATTAAATAAAAATGGTAATACTATCCACTGATTCGTAAAACAATCATTTGAAAGAATATTTTTCTGACAATTTTGATTAAAGAATTGATTTAATATACCTTGATCAGCACCATCTATAGACACATTAGTAATCATAAATCTGAACAATAAAGAAGCAATATCCATATCTGGAATAATAACCATGACACCACTATTAAACATATCAGGCCAACCTATATCAGCAGAAGCACCAATTTGAAATTTAGTTTGGTTTGACATTATTTTGAAAACATCAAAGATATTCTTATTTAATGGTAAAGTATCTGCATCCAAATATAATATTTGATCATATTGTATTTGCTCCCATATTCTAGCTTTTACTAAAGTGAATGCTAATTCTGGTCTTTTCAATAAATCTAAATTGACGTTATTATTTTTAATTATTTGATCATTTGCATTTAATGGTGAAATTTTTATAACATCATTATATAATGATTTTAAAATATTTCTTGCTAAATCGGTAAGTATATTATTATACAAATTTTCTTCTACCAAAACACAAGTAACGATATTGTTATATTCATTATTTGAATCCTTAAGTAAACTATTCAAGCGATATCCCAAAGTAAATATACCTGGCAAGTAATCTGCCGAGTAAAGTAAGGAAACGATAGCCAATTTTTTCCCCATTATATGCTACAAAACAAAATGTGTGTTGTGACTAGTTATATTATCTATATATAAGGACAAACTCTTTCTATAAAGTTTATGGATGATAACAGTAAGATAATTCAAATGGAATATATATATTAAAGAGAATTACAGTTTGAAAAGAGTTTATATAATAGTAAATATGCCATATTTGGTTTAATGGCCACCAATCCATTCCTCCAGCGGGTACCAATGTGGGTTTCTTATCCTTGTAATGTTTCTGCTTATACGCAGTTACAGTTCGAGTGTAAACAAAGCGCCGATGTAGCGGCTTCCGAAGTTGTGCGGACATTTGAAACCGTGGAACAATAAGGGGCATTTGCATGCCAGCAAAACGTCTCGCAGTGCCAAACGTTGAATTGCAATCTGCACAGGGAACCCACAAACAAGATTCATAAGATAAGAACATCCCTTGGTTGCTAGGGGCAAACGCTTTTAATACAAGTCACTGAAATGCCTTGGCATAACCGTTTGTTCATTAGTAATGCTTGTTATTACAATTACTATTATTGTGCGTATTGTTATTGTTTTGATTTTTATAAACTATAAAAGTACATGCATGGTACGTATAAAACTGGCAAAAGATTTTAAAACGACATATTCTGTGTCATTATACAACTTTATTGCTCTTTAACGGGAGTAAGACCAGACGTTCTTTAATAAACCATCTTGTTGAGCTAATCTGTTTAAAGAATCATCAGATTCACCTCTAGCTCTGACATTACCAGATAAAGCGTAAGTAATGTATTCACCTGGGATAGCACGACCTTCTTCATCGACCTTAGCGATGTTAATTTGAACAGAAGCGTGATCATCAGCTTTAATAATTCTGTTGGTAGCAGAACATTTTCTTGGGACGTATAATTCGACCTATATAACATATTTTTTTTTTAGTTAGTAATTTATATACATCAATCATCAAAAAGAGTAAAATAAGCAAAAAGTAGAGAAGATATCAACCACACCTTGTTATTGGTAAAGGATGAAGTATTATAATCATTCTATTTCATTCCAATCTTGAAATGTCTTTTAATTCCTTAAAAATATTCACATTCAACAGTTTATTAGTGACTGTTTTCCTTATTTTAGACATGGTATATTTATATGAAAAAAACGAAGACCAATTTTGATCATCAATGAAAGTAAAATACTTATTACTTCCTTTCTGAACTTTTTTTTTTCTTTTTTTTTTCACTGAACATTAAAATCTCTTGTTTTTTTTTTTCTATTCTAGTCCTGTATCTTTTCTATTGCTCATATTTCTTTTATTATAATATTTCAAAACATACTAATTGACCTTTATCGTTTTCCATTGTGTTTTATGTACTATTCTTAATGTTTTTATTGATTTTTTCCAGGGTTTGAAAATTCCATTTATTGCTAATTTCTGTTATACTATTGCTTTAACAAAATACTTTAACAATAACTGTTTAATTCTTCGTCACCCGACATCATCTGGCACGAACGCTCGTTGATTTTTTCCTTCCCTGAATGTTTTTGGACGCGGTGAAAATTGAACGCACTCAAAGATGTACTGATGTTACCTATATACTATATGTATGGGTGTGCAATAGTCAAAGGAATACAATATTTACAATCAAGTTTAATAATTTATAATATAATCTATCTATAACTCTATATGACAAAATTTTCAACATATATTTATACTCTGCTTAATACACAAACACTTTCTACATGGTGAGTTTGAGGGAAAAAATCAAACCCCCTTAAACTCTCTATTTTATAATCTTTACCCTTTTCTGTTTCTTTCAAAAAATATTCAATATCTCTAGCTTGAGAATGAACATTACACGAAATATAAACAATTCTTGCTGGATAATATTCTGCCAATTGTTTCATGAAAATCTCATCACAACCTTTTCTTGGAGGATCTAAAATGACTGATGTTCTATCATTTGGTGTATCTATAGATTCAAATAATCTTTCAGCTTTACCTGCAATAAATTTACAATTTTTAGTACCATTAGCTTCAGCATTTTTTTCTGCAAATGAAACACTATCAGCTGAAATTTCAACACCAGTCACTTTATCAACGCCTTTAGAACTACATATACTAAATAAACCAGATCCACAATATGCATCGACTAAATAACGTGGTTCTGATTCTTTAGAATTTGGTATTTGTAAATTATCTCTAACATACTTGGTAACAATAGGTAAAATTGAATTATTATTTTGAAAAAATTCACCAGCTGTAAATTTAAAAGTATAACCATCAACATATTCTGTAACAATTTGTCTTTGATTTGTTACACATGTCTTTGCTAACTTAATACCATGTTCTTTATCTTCAACTTCAATATAACTAACGTTACCATTTTCATCAGTCGAACCTTCACCAAGTTGTTCCTTAATATCCTTTGATGAATCCAAAATAATTGTATTTTCCCTTAATAAAAATGTGGCACCTTTCTTATAATTTTTAAATTCTTTGGCAAATTTTCTTCTTTCATTAAGTAAACCAATATTTAAAATTTTTGTAGCTAATGAACATTCTTCAATATCTAAAATTGAACCATTTCCACCTTCATTTAAATTATCTTTTCTCCAAGTTGGTCTACCCTTTTGATCAAAACCTAATGGTGGTCTTTCTTCTAATTCTTTGAGTTTTCTTGGAATATTGAAATGTGGAGTAATCTTTGTTCTATACGCATGTTGCAAAGGAGAAGCAATAGTATTACCAGTGATTGGTAATAATCCTTCAGATACTAATCTTGGAGCAAAAAATTTATACGCATTATCTATGGTACCTTTTTTAATTTCTAATTGTTTTTCATAAGTTAAAAATTCAAATTGACTACCAGACATTTTGCCAAAATATCTATCCTTAATTAAATCATCCCTTCTAATAGAAGATTTTTCAGTTACATCTAATAAATCAGATTCAACATAATATGGATGTGTCTTAAAAACTCTAATATTAACTGTATCACCTGGTAAACCAAATGGTACAATGACAACTTGTTTCTTTTCAGTTTTAACAGGATTTGAAATTAAACCCAAACCATCACCATTAGATGTTAATTTTAATATTTTAACATCTTTAAATTCTTTATGATATTTATTTGTAATTGAGTTTTCATCTTTAGCAAAGTCATTTAAGATAGCAGACACATCATTTTCAATATCAGAACGAGTTAAATTATTTTCTTTTAATAATTCATCAATTTCAAAATTTAAAACACCAAGAGGTGAAGTCTTTTCAAATTTTTTAGCTTTATATTTTTTAACTTTTGGTTTTTTAGATTTTTGAGTTTTTACAATAAAAGTTGAAGGTCTCTTTGTTTGTGAAATTAATGGTTTTTCTTCCGACATTCTAAAAAATTGATAAGAATTTTTAAGTGAGTTTGACAACGGCAAAATAGATTTTATTGAAAAAAAACTTTTATTCAATATATTCATTAATAATTTTCTTTAAATATAGTGTGTATGTATTTTTCTGATGATCTTATTTCATCGCCTCTTGAAAAATTTCAGTACAAACAAAAGCTGCGAACGTCAAAAGCGATGACTTTCCTAAGTGATTATATGATTTATTAAGGATAAAAAAGTCATAAATTCAAGACGCAAATTGTGGAAACAATATTTAGAATATATCATTGTTTTTTAAGAATTCAGCAACATGCATACATTTAATTGGATTGTGTTGGGGAGAGTTTGATGCAAAAAGTACGACTTCTTAAAGCATTTCAATGACTTTCAGCATGTACTTTAGCCATTGTTTCTTGTATAAACCCTTGGTATTAATTAAATACAAAATCATATTTATGTATCTTTAGTTGTGTTCTCATGACGAACATGAAAGCATCAGTGAAATTTGTCAAGCCATAAAATTCATAGAGACCCCACCCCAATAATGGTTCAGGTATATTTGAATGACAAAGATAAATCACAATTAAACAAAGGTACAAGTGAATATAGTTTCGGATGTTGAACCAAAATAGGTATTTTTTTGCAAAAATCGTTATTATTGCAATTTCAACATGTTAAATTAAGGGAGAGCAAGTGAAAGGAAATGTTAGAAAAAACAAACAGAAAACACAAAAATATCGAAATTCTATCAAGAGTAAGCATTTGAAAGATTTAATGAATTTTTAAATACTTATGAGAGACCAAGATTTTCTTTAGATGAGTGTGAAATATTAATCAAAAGAAACCCATAATCCGATATTGCAGAGAATAGTAGTTGGAAAGTTTGAATCAATTCAATACTAATAACAGAGTGCCTGATGATACCATACAGGAGGAAGTAGAACAAATATACTAAAACAAGGGAACATGAAAGGGAAGAAGGGACTAAAATATTTTCAGAAAACAACAGCAACTACTAAATATTGATTGACCTTGTTTTAACAGTCTTCCGGTTGCTATTCCACCTAAATTTCAAATCCTGCTATAAATGTTTTACTCCACATCAATCTTTTAAATTCCAAGCATTTTCTTACTAATTGTGTTGTCGTATTTTTTTCAAAACCACTTTCGATCCGCACCACAACGCGTTTGTTTAGGTTTGGTATATTTTAGGTGAACAAATAAAAGCAATGCCTGATATTATGTAAACATTAATTATAAAGTTAAAAAGGAAAAACAGACTTTATTCTAAAAACCTACATTTTATAAACGATCATTTAGCAGCAATGGAACCTGAAACTAAAATTGCTGACGAATTATCTAAAGAATTATTGAAATTCTGCATACAAACAACATCCAATACATATTGTGAACCTGCTATTGAACAAGATGATCTTTTGAAATTGTTATATCAAGAGTTTCAAAAGGAACTAGAATTGTTTATTCATGGTAGTGACAACACATTTTACAACACTTTATATATTATAGTGGGTGATACCCTTGCATCTATGGAAATATTCATTGATATAAAACGATTAAAGAATGACTATAACTCTGAGAAACAAAATACTTCAGTTTATTTGTTAGTCAAAAATAATAACTTATTAAATATGAAAATCCCAATAAAACAACAAATGTCTGTTATGTCTTTCCCAGGAAACTTTAATGCTCAAACATTATCGAGCATAGCTTCATTTGGTATGTCTTCAATGTTAGACTTAATTACAAAAAATAATCCGCTGGAGTATCCGACAACATCTGTAAATAACACAAAAAAAAAAATTGTTGATATTTCTAATTCCATTCAAAATTTACAAAACTCAATTGAAGTACCAGATCTAATCGCATCCAGTGATTCTACAGTGTCTGAGGCTGTTAGCAATGGGGCTACAATAGAAAATTATACTGATTTTATCATCTCAACAGAATTATCAGATTTAGCATTTTTAAATAATTTACAAAATATAGCTAATAGTTGGCAACAGACATGCCACAATTTAGTCTTTTTTGAACCCATTTTTAATGAAAAATCATTATTACAGGAAGAAAAGATTTGGTCAAATGTATCTTCTGCATTAATTTCAACTGCATCACAACTAAGAAAACCTGATATACAAATAACTATTCATATACTATATAGCGCTAATAGATCAATACCTCCTTCAGAATATGTTGCGAAAACTGGAATATCTGAGAGATTAAAAACAATAAACGATTATTGTACATTTTTAGCGGCTATTAATTTGACCAAACTTTCAACCTCAGAAACAATACCTGAGTTATTAGAAGAACTAGAAAATATAAGTATGTCACTTAGAAAATTTAGACATTCAGCATATCCAATAACAAGATTCATTTCTTTAATAAACAGTATTTCAAATAACGTTTTGTTGAAACTTATAAAGATACTACCAAATTTTTTTACTGTCAATATTTCAGAATTTCAAAACATACAAAACAGTATATTAGAAGTTACTGATCAATGGGATTCAACATTACGTGAGAATACTATGCAATTAAGAGAAATTATAAGAAAAAAATCATTATCCCTGGATATTCCTACTAAATTTGATTCATTTACTGAAGAATTACAAAGAAAAGTAAATGAAATTATTAAATTAAGAAAACAATTTTCTATGTTTCAAAAGACACTCACAGATATAGGATATCCTGGTTATGAACTCGATTTAAAAATGCTTTATCAACCATTTAGTAAAATTGAGAAAACTGATTCTTATTTAAATAGTCAATGGATTCGTGCAAATGAATTGTACAATCAATATTTATTTGATCTTGATACTAAATTAATTGATTTATTAAATAATAGATTGAAAAAATTATCTTCGGATCAAATTTTAAATGAATTAATTAAATTTAAATGGTTGGCTGATCGAAGTCCAAGAGTAAAATCAAAAATCAAAGATTTACAACAGATCTTATTATCATCTGTTGAAGATGAAATCATAAATTTAGAAAAAAGAACAAGTTTCAAAGACAAATATCAATATTTATTCTTCACAAAGGATGTTCCATCAATATCTGCGAGGGTTATGGTTTGCAAACAAATAAATTTAAAAGTGGACACTATTTTAGATCGTATAGAGGGAATTCTTGGATCATACTGGAAATTAACACCTGATGGAGGATCACTTTTCAATAAATGTTCGGTAATTAAATCTCATAACAATTTCAAGAAAATCCTGGATAATTGGATTTTTGAAATAAGTCAGAATAAAGAAAAAATTCTCGAAAACAATGTTTTAAAAATTCTTCCTACAAGTGACAACAATTTTGAGTTGCAAATCAATTTTGATTTTTCAATAGGTTCAATTTTCAAAGAAATAAAATATTTAACGTATATGGGATTTGAAATTCCACTAGAAATCAATAACTTGGCCCACAGATATAAAAATATCAATTCTAAAGCTGTACAAATTTTAGAATTGGTACAAACGTTTGTTTCGTTAAACGAACAGTTAAACTCTTTCACATTTATTTCCAAACTTTTAGAAAAAAAGATTAATGATATATGGACTTTATTAGGATTAATTATGGATGAAAGTTGGGGTTTTTTGTTTTTGAAAAAAAAGGATGATAATTTTAATTTTCAAAGAGGAGGTATTATTCAAGAATTGGAAAACAAGATTTATTCTTGTATTACCAAATTTCAAGAACTTGAAAGCTTTGACATGAAATTAAATAATGTATTTGAAAAGTTGTCTTCTGTCCCATTTAACTCCGAAGAAAAATTTTATTTTTTGAAAGAAATTCAGACCATTTTAAATGATATCGTTCTCCTAGATTTTGACAATATTGAGAAATTTATTAACTTTTTAAATTTTAAGTTGTCATTAATCTTTAAACAGCAACTAGCCAATGTATTGACCAGTTTTGACATTGAAAAACAAAATATGGTTATTTATATCAAAAATAATGTAGTATGTGTAAGACCATCTCCAGAAGGTATTCAATCAAATTGGATTTCAGACATTGAGTCCCTTATTAATTCTTTCAAACAAATTCCTTTACTTCATGCTAAAGACATAGTTGTACAAAGTGAATTTGAATTCAACCATATTTTTTGTTCACTTGAAAGCAACATTGAAAATGTTATGCAAGAAATATGCAATACATGTTTTGAAGTAGAAAATTACATTTTGTGCTGGAAGAAACAAGAAAAGATTTGGCAAATAAACGAAAAACTCATAGAGGATAAAATCAATGGAAATATTGAAAATGCTATCCTTTTACTCAATGATTTTTTAGATAATAAAGCAGAGTTTACTACACTCCAATACTTTACAACAAGTAAAAAAGATATAATATCATTTGATTTTGAAAGAGCATACACAATTATTTCTGCTAAATATGATTTTTGGCAATCAATTATATGCGAAACCATTTTGAAACTCTATGCAACCGAAGTACCCTTGCTTCATAATTACATCAATGATCAAAGAACACACATAGAGTCATCCAATTGTAATACACTATCATTACAAAGTATTTCAAACTTAATCAATTCCATTGACGATTCCGATATCAAACTCAATGAATTAGAATCAAAATACGAAGTATATAATAAGGCTCAAGCTATTTTTTACAGCCTGAGGTTAAAGCTACCTAATGACCATATTTTTATAGAACAGTTGGAAAATGATATAAGTATGTTAAAACAAGCTATTGATAGAAAAATAAAACTGCTGCAAGATAAGAAGGATACTATCATTCAACAATTAGATATAAAAGTCAAAGATCTTGAAAACAGGACTATTTTGCTATCAGATAAATGGGAAGTTGAAAAAACAAACATTAGTTCTTATTTAACAAAGGACGCCTTAAGAAGTATTGCAGTCATTAAGGAAATTTTCAAGCAATTGAAAGAAGAAATCAACGCAGTTTTTAAAACATCAAAATTATTATTTATTCCAATTGTTATTGATCAAAAGAAAACACTCAATCTTTTTGAACAAATTGAACAATATGAAAGTTATTGGATAGAATTCGATAGCTTATGGAGTGCTATTGAAAATCCACTTAATACGACATGGAAAAATATCGATATTACAAACGTGATAAGTAACTTCAAAAATACCTTAACAACCACTAAAAAGCTTAACCCCATAATGAAAGAGTTCAAAATATATCATAATATTTTGGAGGTAATAAGTAAAGTCATTGAAAACGAAAAACCACTGATGAACCTAAAGGACCCTTCAATAAAAGGAAGACATTGGAAGATATTATTCAAAGATTTGTCCTTGGAGAAAATTTCTGCGACCTTAGTGAATGATTTAAATTTTTCATTAAGATCGGTACTGCAATTAAGATTACAAGGTAATGATGATTTTATTAATGACATGGTTGAAAAGGCTCAAAAGGAATATGTGATTGAAAAAGCTTTGTCAAAAATTGATAAGTTTTGGAATACCGAAAAATTTGAAGTTATTCATCATGGTTCTGGATTGATATTAGTTAGGAAATGGGACTTAGTCCAACAAACCTGTAGAGAAGATTTGGAAGAGCTCCGTTCAATGAAAAATTCCTATTATTATAAAATTTTTGAGCAACAGTGCTTAGAATGGGAACATAGGTTAACCAAACTTTCTGATATACTGACTATCTGGATTGATCTTCAGTTTTATTGGTTGGATTTGTTCAAAATTATAGGTAACAACAATGATATCCAACAGTTGCTTCCCCTAGAGACCTCCAAATTTAGGAATGTGACAAACGAATATAAAACAATTACTTTACGAACTCTTGAATTAGGTACTGTGATAGAAGTACTTACTGTTCCTGAGCTTTCAAAAAATTTGGATCATATGGTAACGACTTTAAAATTAATAAAATTATCTTTGAATGAGTTTTTGGAAAATCAAAGAAGGTTATTTCCAAATTTTTATTTTGTTGGTAATGAAGATCTACTTAAAATTTTTGGAGCCAGTAATGACATAGACGTAGTTTCAAAGTTTATGAAAAAGATTTTTGGAACCGTCGAAAGTCTCATATTCGAGAATTCTCTCATTAAAGGTGTCCGTTCACTAGAAGGTGAAGAATTATTGTTCAACGTTGCGATTACTGTCAATAATCAAAAAAGTGTTTGTGAGTGGTTGACTGAAGTTGACCAAATGATCAAAAAAACAATATTTGAACAATTAGAAGACATGATAAATAGCATCATCCTTGATGAGGAAAAAAATAATCTAAAGACGTTGTTCCACATTGGCAAAGATGTAGCATTTCAAGTAAACTTACTGTGTATTCAAATTATTTTGACCCAAAAAATTGAAAATTCTTTGGAAAAAGAAAATTTTGATAGTATCAAAAAGGAATTAGAGGATTCTATTACTTTTTTATTAACAAGGGAGGTTTCTAATGTTACAGATCTCACAACTAAGAAAAATGAAAGATTTTTTATAGAACTTATGCATTATATCCATATTGTAAACAATTTAGATGAAGAAGCAATTTTAGACAAACAGAATATCACATGGGCTTCTGTCCAAAAGTTTTATTGGGTTTCAAAAACTGAGGATCTTGCTTTAAAGTTAAAAATCGATCATTGTGGAAATATTTTGTATTATGGGTTTAACTACATCGGTGTTCCAGAAAGACTGATTTATACACCTTTATTGAAAGAAAGTTTAGCTGCTCTAACAGTCGCACTTGCACAGAAGTGTGGGGGTTGCCTATTTGGACCTGCTGGTACTGGTAAGACTGAAACTATCAAGGCCATGGGTCAAAATCTTGGTCAAATGGTGGTTGTATTCAATTGTGATGAGTCTTATGACTTTCAAGTGACTTCAAGACTAATGATTGGTTTATCAAGAATTGGTGCATGGGGATGTTTTGATGAGTTTAATAGATTAGATGAGAAAGTTTTAAGTTCCATTTCTTCAAACATCGAATTAATTCAATCTGGTTTAGAATCAGAGAAAAATGAAATTGAAATTATGGGGACAAAAATAACATTGAATCCTAAAACTTCACTATTTATAACTTTGAACCCTGATTATTCAGGCAGGTCAGAATTACCAGAAAATTTGAAAAAAAACTTTCGTGAATTTTCTGTTCAGAAACCTGATAGTGAAGTGATTGTTGAAGTGATACTAAAACATCTAGGATACAAAAATTCGAAGCGGGTTGCAGAAAAGGTTATACAATTTTTTCAAATATTAAAATCTCAGTGCAGTTTGCAAACGCATTATGAATTTGGATTACGTACCTTGAAACGAGTCCTTAAGGCATATTCTAGCATTCTGTCACAATTTCATGATGAAAATGAGATTGATATATTGGTTGAGAGTTTGAATAGAATTATTTTACCTGTTTTAACTTATGAAGATGCAGTAATTTACAGATCAAACATTCAAGAAATTTTCAAAAGTGAACTTATGGTTAGTGATGGTAGTCCATTCAAGAGACATTTGAGCGAACTTATGAAAAAGCAGGATATGGCGCTAACAGAATCTTTTGTAGAAAAGGCCACTCAATTTTATTATATACAGAAAACTCAGCAGGCTATAATTTTCCTGGGGCAACCAGGATTTGGCAAGACATCTGTCTGGGATTTGACAAGTCAAATTATATCCAAGATGGAAGGTTTAAGGATCGAAGTAATTAAAATCGATACCAAAGTACTTTCAAAAGAGGCTCTTTATGGGTTTTTAGACAAATCCACACTTGAATGGAAAGATGGGTTATTCACGTCTATTATAAGAAGAGTTAACAATGAAATGAATGAGAACCCAACAATTTGTAAAACTTGGATTGTTTTTGATAGTGACTTGGATCCAGTATATACAGAGAGTATGAATAGTGTTTTGGATGACAATAAATTACTGACTTTACCAAATGGTGAAAGGCTTCCAATCCCTGATAACGTTCGTCTTATTTTTGAAACTGATACGTTAAAACACTGTACGCCAGCAACTATAACTAGATGTGGTCTGATATCATTTCCTGTACGTCTATATGATGACTTTGGCTATTTCAAGTATCATTTATCTTCTTCTTTCAAGTCTCTTCGAGAAACATCTGATATTTTATCCACTCATTTAGGCTTTTTTCATGAATTCATAGTTAACCTGGTAAATGAAAATCTTTTAGACAGGTGCATCGATGCTAGCAAACAGATAAATCACATTATGGGATTTAAGGTCACTACTGCTATACTCTCAGTTATCACTGATTTGGTTGGTTTTATAAACAACATTGGCAAAAATATTCAAAGGATATCCCGTAAAAGGCTAGAAGTTTTGTACTACTCAAAAATTCAGCAGGCTCTTACTTTTGCATTTACTGCAAGTTCCGATAATGTGGGGTACTTAAAGTTTTCAGATGCCATCAGTAAAGTTTTTAAAGATTCTGAAAATTGCGTCAATCAAAGTGAAAATTTTTTTGATAACGATATAATGGATTTTTTACCTTATTCATCTATTGTGCCACAAATAGATTTGAAACCGGAAGATGTTATGCGTACAGATATTATTATTCCAACTATTGATACGATAAAACAAGAAAAGCTTGTATTTAATCTCTTGGAGCAAAAAAAGCTGGTAATTTTGTGCGGTCCTCCTGGTTCAGGGAAAACAATGATCTTGAATAATGCATTGAAAAACTCATCAAACTTTCAAATTGTTTCAATGAATTTTTCGAAAGAAACATCTGTGTCTGATATAATGAGAACATTATTTAGAGTTACTAAGCTTTTACCCAACTCAAATGGTTACACTATGGTTCCAAAAATAGATAATATGAATATTGTACTTTTTTGTGATGAAATTAACTTACCATGTTTGGATGTTTATGGATCTCAGCCTGTAATCCTTTTTCTGAGACAACTTTCTGAAAAAGGTGGGTTTTGGAGAGTACAGGATAATAAATGGATCAATGTCGAAAGAATTAATGTTATTGGTGCGTGTAACCCTTCAACAGATGCCGGAAGAGTTGAAATGACCGCAAGATTTACCAGACATGCTATCGTTATTTTTATGGATTACCCTAATTATAAGTCATTGAATCATATCTACTGGGTATATTATCAAGCAATTTTCAAACTGTTACCAGAATTCAGAAGTTTTGCCAAAGAATTTGTAGATGCCTCTATCTCGTTTTTTGGGGAACTAAAGAAAATTTATACTGTAAAATCTCAAGCACATTATATCTTTTCTCCTAGAGACCTTACTAGATGGGTAAGAGGGTTTTACATGTGTATCTTAAATGGTGGAAAACAAACATTTCAGTCACTTATCAGAGTATGGGCTCATGAAGCATGGAGAATTTTTGCTGATAAATTGGTCAAGATAGAAGAAAAATTATTATTTGAAAAATTACTAATTAGTACTGTTGAAGTTCACTTCTCCAATAAAGAAGTCGGTTGTTTAAAATCATCATCTTTACTTTTTTCTGATTGGTTGAATATGGAATATGTCGAAGTCAATTCTAGTGAGTTATTAAATTTTGTCACTCAAAGATTCGAGACCTTTTGTGAAGAAGAATTAGAAACAACAGTGTGTATATATGATGAAATGCTTGATCATATACTACGGATTGATAGGATATTTAAACAAGTGCAAGGTCACGGAATGTTAGTAGGTCCAAGTAGAACAGGGAAAACAACCATGACAAAATTTGTGGCATGGATCAATAATCTGAAAATTTTTCAACCTAATATTCATCGCAATTATACATTGGCTGATTTTGATGATTTTTTGAAAACTGTTCTATTGAAGTGTACTGTTGATGCAGAAAGAATTTGCTTAATCCTTGATGAATCTAACATTTTAGAAACATCTTTTTTAGAGAGAATGAATACCCTATTGGCTAATTCTGATATTCCTGATTTGTTTGAAGGAGAAGAACATGAAAACTTGATTAACTCCATTGAACATAAAGTTAATACCTTGGGATTACTAATTGATACAGAACAAGAACTATATAATTGGTTTAGCAATGAGATTTCTAAAAATCTACATGTCATTTTCACCGTATCCAACAATAATCCGTCCAATTCTTTAGTAACATCACCTGCATTATTTAATAGATTTGTCATCAACTGGGTGGGTGATTGGGATATTAACATCATGTCAAGAGTTGCAAATGATATGATATCAAACTCTCCTATAAATTGTATTCCATACAATATTAATAATATAGTTGTTTCCAACATGCTACCTTATGAAATAAAATCTTTTCAAGATATTATTGCAAACAGTTTTCTGATATTCAATAAAATGTTTTATGAATATTTTTTGGCACAGAATGAATCACCTTGTTATTTTATTGATTCAATAAGAACTTTTGAAATTTTATTAAATCAAAAATATAACGATTTAGAAGAAAATCAAAGGTTCACTAATGTTGGTTTGGAAAAATTAAGCGAATCTGCTTTAAAAGTTAAAGAATTAAATAGTATTTTATCAGAAAAACAAAAAATATTGCAGATAAAAGAGAAAGAAGCCAGAGAAACTTTAGATTCTTTACTATTTCAACAAAATGATTCCGAAAGAAAACAGGAAACAACTGAAGAAATTAGAAAAATATTAGTTGCACAAGAACAAGAAGCAAGGGAGCGTCGTGATTTGATCAAGAAAAATTTGCAAGATATTGAACCTGCTGTTCTAGAAGCTCAAAGAGGAGTTAAGAATATTAAGAAACAACAATTAACAGAGATCAGATCAATGAATAACCCTCCAGTTGCCGTGAAAACCGTAATGGAAGCCGTATGTTTAATACTTGGTCATATATTTACCTCGTGGAGAGACATACAGTCTTTTATTCGTAAAGATGATTTTATTACAGACATCGTTTACTATGATACTGTTAGTATGATGACTGTTGCTGTGAGAAGTAAAATTGAAAAAGAATATTTTTCGAGACCTGATTTTTCATATGAAAATGTTCAAAGAGCAAGTAAGGCGTGTGGTCCATTATATCAATGGGTATATGCACAAATTCAATACAGTAGAATTTTGCATAATGTTGATCCATTAAGAGAAGAAATAGCAAAAGTTGAAGAGGAAAGATTGCGCGCGAAGGCGAGACTATTAGCAGCTGAAGAAATGGTTGTTGAGTTAAAGCAAAGTATGGAATCTTCTAAAGAAGCATATACTCAATTAATTAGAGAGAGTGAAATCATTAAAACTGAAATGAAAGAAGTAAAAGATAATCTAAATAGATCAATGACTTTATTTAATAGTTTGACAACAGAAAAAGAACGTTGGCTTAAAAATACAGGTAAGCATAAAAAAATTAGTGAAGAGTTAGTTGGAAATTGTTTAATTTCTTCAATTTATCAAAATTATTTGGGTGAGCTAAATGAAAAAGATAGAAAACATATTTTTGTATGTTTGAAAAATATTTTAAACGATTCAAGAATTAAATTTGATCATGATTATAATTTTATTGCCCACAATATTGACGCTAATCAAAGAGTAGAATGGATTAATCAAGGTATTCTAAATGATGAATTTTATTTGGAAAATTTCTCACTGTTAATGAATTCCTCTTTGAATTTCCCTTTCATTATAGATTCAAGTACAGAGACTATTGAAATATTGTCTCAAATATTCGGTAATAAACTTATCATATTGAGTTTTCTCGACTTGGGATATATAAAAAGATTAGAAAATGCTATTAGATATGGTGGTATTGTGTTAATTCAAGATGGTGAATTTTTTGATCCAATATTAAATAAATTAATTGCTAAGGAGTATAAAAGAATTGGGGTCAGAAAAGTCATTGAAATTGGAAATCATGATATTGATGTTTCTTCTGATTTTCGTTTATTCATTCATAGTAAGGATACGCAACTTAATATACCTATATTTCTTAGGAGTCGTGTACGTGTTATTAATTTTACTGTCAATAAAGGTAATATTGAAATGCAAACGGTTCGTATGGCAGTTGCAAAGGAAAGACCAGATGTGCAAACTAAGAGAGAAGAATTAATGAAATTAAATGGTGAATATAAAGTATTATTAAGTGCTCTGGAAAGAAAATTATTAAAAGAAAAAAATGATTCGGAAGGAAATATTTTGGAAAATGATACATTGATCGAAACTTTGGAAAGATTGAAAAATGAATCGACTGAAATTGAAAAAAAATTAAATGAAAGTGAAAATGTTATGGAACGATTTAATTTATTAACTTCTAATTATTCTACCTTAGGTCAGCATTGTGTTAATATTTATTCTGTCTTAGAATTATTTACTGAGAAACATTGGTTCTATCATTTCCCAATTTGGCAGTTTATGGAATGCTTAAATTCAATATTTAAAGGTAAACTACAAGACAATTATAATATTAATGAAAGAATAGAATATTTAATAAAAATGTTATATCAAAAGATTTATTATAATTTTTGTGTTCATATGGTTGAAAATGATAAAAAATTGTTTTCAATTATTTTATACATGTGTTATAATTTTGCTAAAGAAAGTATTGCGTACAGAGAAATGTTTGTTAAAATTTTGGAATATATTTCAACTTATGATGACAGTAAGACTATTTCAAATTTCGATACCGATGAAAATAATTTGCCCAATGATCTCTCTGAATTATCTATTATAATTAATCTTTTACAGAATAAATCATTAATGTCCATAGTGAATCATATACAATCGATATTTGGTGATAGTGTAACGTTAACGGAGGTATGCTCTTTTGAGAATAATACAAGATTAATTATGGGTAGTGAATCTGATGTCGACGGTTCTTTCCGTTTAATTAATCTAGCTGAAAAAAATAACCATCCATTAACGGTAATTCCATTAGGAACTTTAGAGAGTACAAATTATGCAGAAATGCAAATAACGAAAAGTAAATCTGTTGGTGGTTGGCTATTATTACAAAATCTTCAAATGTCTAGAGAATGGGTTAAGAATTATTTATCCAAAATTATTACAAAGGACGTAGGCTTAAATGATTCCAAGGATAAACCTTTTAAAATATTTATGACAACTACTTTGAATGGTAAATCGTTACCAGGTCCACTTTTAAATCAATGCCATACTTATGTCTATGAAGATATTCCTGGTATTTTTGATACAGTTTGTGATTTGTGGTATGATAGTACATGGGATTCGATTGATCAAAAAATTGAAAATCAATATAATTATTATAAATTTTTGTTAACTTGGTTTCATGCAATTATTATGGGTAGGAATATGATGGCTCCACTAGGATTTTCTAAGAAATACAATTTTAATGATAGTGATTTCAAATCGTGTTTGTCATATATTGAAACGTTGTTATCTGATACAGGTTACAGCAATGATCTTTGTACGAGCCTTTTACAGTACAATGTTGGCAGATTAATATATGGTGGGAAAGTTGATGTCGAGAACGATTTAAAAATTGTCATCGAAATATCCAAACAGATATTCGTTTCCAATGATAGACAAGAAAAAGACCTGCCATTTACTATTTTGAAAGGTATCAAACCTATATTATCAACTTTGAGTATTGATTTGTGTAGCTTTGAAAAAATATCTCAGATCTTAAAAGGTATACAAGAACCTACAACAGTTTACGCGGAATGGCTTGGCCTTCCTCATGAGGAAATAGAGAAGTACGGTGAGATTCTAGCAACTAAAATTGCTACTGATGCATTAGATATTTTCAGATCTCTTGATAGTGAATGAACATGAAAACTCCGAAGAGTATTTACTAGAGATAACGTTATCTTGTCTATGGCATCGTCTTTTCAACGTGCGTTTTTTTTTTGTTTGCAGCGCGAATTGAAATTTCCTGACGGTTTTTGATTGTCGCGCAATAAACAAGCAAACAGGAACCTTCACGCTATACAGTTTCTTTACAGCTATTACAAAAGAGGGCATCCTTTTAACTAATGATAAACTTGTATGATTGTCCTGGTTGAACTGTTTTAACATCACATACATTTATATTCATAAATATAGTACTTTTTATACTCAGGTAATAACTCTTCGACTTTCTAATGACTACAACTATTGTTAGAAGCAGATCATCTACTGCAGGAACCTCTTCGATAAAGGATAATTTACATCTTTTAAACGATGAAAATCATTTGAAAGATCCTGGTAATCATCCAGATGAACATTTTGAATCCAAGATGTCGTCGTTTAGGTTTGCTGTGAGGAGATTTCTTACAAGGTATACAAACCATCAATCAGAAAAATTAGCTAAATGGCAAGAGAAATATTCTACACCATTTGGAGATATTTTTTTTCTATATACTGCATTATTGGGGTCTCATACATTTTATGTTCTTTTTTTACCTATGCCAGTATGGTTTGGTTATTTTGAAACTACAAGAGATTTAGTTTATATTTTAGGTTATTCAATATATCTTTCAGGTTATTTAAAGGATTATTGGTGTCTTCCAAGACCAAAATCTCCACCTGTTAAAAGAGTTAGTTTAAGTGAATATACAACAGAAGAATATGGTGCTCCAAGTTCACATTCTGCTAATGCAATTGGTGTTGCTCTATATTTTCTTTATTATACTTGGTTTACAGAGTCACTTGCAATAACCACTAAACTTTGCTGTACCTGTTTAATACTTTCTTATTATTTTACATTGGTCATTGGTAGAATTTATTGTGGTATGCATGGATTTTTAGATATTATTAGTGGAACAATTTGTGGTATTGTTTGTTTTATAGTTAGAATGGGTTTAAAATATTATTTTAGAGATTTTGAAAGTGGTAAATATTTTTGGTTTCCAATAGTTAGTTTTTTTTGGGGTCTTTTCATTCTTTTCAAACATGTTAGACCAATTGATGAATGTCCATGTTTTGGTGATAGTGTAGCTTTTATTGGTGTTGCGTCTGGGTATGAAGTTGGTGATTGGCTTTTACAAGTATTTACCGATGGTTTTAAATGTGGTAAATTTAGTACTGATGGTGCCATTGTCTTTCTTAGACCTTTTATCGCGGTTCCTTTAGTTATCATTTGGAAATATGTGGTAAGTCAAAAATTAGTCTATACAGTTCTGATTGAATTTTTACAAGTCGAAGATGATAGACAAGAAAAAGCACTTCTACGTCAAGAAAGAAAACAAGACTCAGAATGTTCATTGTACATAGGTGAACCAAAGATCGATATCATTGGTAAATTTATCGTTTATATGGGTGTTTCGATCACTGTTATTGTCACATGTCCGATGGTATTCTCGTTATTGCACGTATGAAGCGTGGTTTGGCAGCACAAGTATATATATATGTATATGTAGAGTTGTGTACATCTTACATGTATGTGTATATATATTCCGACAACACACACAAGACGTTTCTATTTACAGTGCATTGCTGACCAACAGCCACCCCATTGCAATCTCATCATCCGTGCCCACCTCGAAGGTCCCTTGCAAACTCATCGCCATCACGCTTTACTCATTCATAGGTGTTTCCATTAAAACGACACCCAACTTTTCATTTCTGTTTTTTTTCCGCAGTTTTTCTTAGCGATTTCGCTGTCATCGAGTGAAAAATTGCTTTGTAATTGATAAACTAAAATTGCTCTACAAAATGAAAAAACTTTGAAGATCTGCCTGCAAGACAAATAGCAAAACGCTTAATCAGATTTTAAACATTTGTTCATATTTATTAACACACTTTTTTCGAGACTTGAATCGTTTTCTTTCACGATTCGTTGTTTCTTCCAGTTTTCACTATTATCTTTCAAAAAATATTCATCGTTTAACGCAGGCTTTCTTTTTTTTTGCACTCATTGAACATTAAAAATTTTTTACATATTAAGATAGATAAAATAAAATATTTCACTTCTATCAAATACATAAACAGACAAAGAAAGGAGATTCATACTACATATATAAACTATATTCTAGCATATAACTTTTTACAAAATTTTGCTTCTGACATTCCATATCAATGAATAATCAAGAAACTATAATAGCTGAAGAAATAGACTACGAAGCTTTACCTTCAACTTCTCCATTAAGCCATCAATTAATGGCTGGTGCCTTTGCAGGTATAATGGAACATTGTGTTTTATTTCCAATTGATGCGATAAAGACTCGTATTCAAAGTGCAACCGTTAGGACCACATCTCCAAATTTATTATCACATATATCACGTATTTCAACAGTAGAAGGTTCTATGGCTCTTTGGAAAGGTGTTAATTCAGTCATTCTTGGTGCAGGTCCAGCTCATGCTGTTTATTTTGCTACTTACGAATATTCAAAAGCTTATTTAATCGGATCCGATGATAAACAATCCCATCAACCTATAAAGATTGCATGCAGTGGTGCTTTAGCTACTATTGCAGCAGATGCTTTAATGAATCCATTTGATACTATAAAACAACGTATGCAATTAAATATAAATTCATCAGTTTGGAATTTAACTAAAAGTATTTATAATACTGAAGGGTTTTCTGCATTTTATATTTCATATCCAACAACTTTAATCATGAATGTTCCTTTCGCTGCTTTCAATTTTATGATTTATGAATCAACAAGTAAAATTTTAAATCCATCAAATACTTATAATCCTTTAATACATTGTTTATGTGGTGGTATAAGTGGAGCAACTTGTGCAGCAATTACAACTCCATTAGATTGTATTAAGACTGTTTTACAAGTTAAAGGTAGTAATTCTGTTTCATTAGATATTTTAAAAGAAGCAAATACTTTTCAAAAAGCTTCCATTGCAATTTATAGAACTTTTGGTTGGCCAGGTTTTTGGAGAGGTTTAAAACCAAGAATTATTGCTAATATGCCTGCAACTGCAATTTCTTGGACTGCATATGAATGTGCTAAACATTTTTTAATTAATACTTAAGTTGTCGGTTTTTTCATCTAGATGAGTCCATATTATTTTTATTTCAATTTCCTCTTTTAAATTCTACATTTAGTTTGCATATTTTTCCTTTTTTCATCTCTATTCACTAATACTAATATTAAGAGGTTTTTGTCTAAATAAACACAAAAACAAATGGAGCTCATTCTTGATAAACTGGTCAATAATAATAAAATATATATATAAAAAGATTTCCTTAAAGTCATGCATGTACATATACTATTGTGTTTAGTTATATATATATATATATATATTTTCCCTTTTTCTAATTTAAAACTCTTTATAAAGCAAATGATCTCAATATATATATATATATATATAATTAAGGTAAGGTTGATGCACGATTTTCAATATCTTTTTTCAATTTATTCATACCTGAAGAATATCGATAACCTTCTGAATTCCATGTAACTGGATAATTTGAATCTTCAGGAATATAAGTTTCCCTTGAAATACTATTATTCCATTTTTCTTTCTTAATATCATTTGATAAATTTTGTGAAATTATTTCTGAATTAGTAGTATCAATTTTTTGTGAATTCGATGTACTACCATAACTTACCCAATATTTATTATCACCTGTATTACTAAATCTAAAGCCTTGATTTAATCTATTCATTGTTGTCTTTGGTTCACTCTTGCTTGCCAAAAAATTTTGTACAGAAGAATCAAAATTTTTATAATTATAATAAGTATCACCAATCCAAATTGTATGTTTAAAATCCCATTTTAAATCACCACCACCAAAACAATCTCTAAGAGCAAATTTAAAATTCATTCTTGCACCATTTGGTATTAATTTAATTGAATATGGTTTCCATGGGAAAGCATACATATGTAAATAGGCAAATCCAATCATTTCTAAAGCTAATAACCCATTTTGATATAAATAACTCTTTAAAGATGCTTCTTCCCCTTCGCCAAATTTTCCTGTATAATTAAGTAATTGTATTATTATACCTTGCCAATAAGAAGCAAAAATTATTAATTTAACACATAAAAATTTTGCCCATGGATTATATTGTATTAATTCTGCATGTAAACATTTCCAAAAGATAGCTAAATTATAAAGTGACCAAGTCACAGAAATATTATATAAAATTAATAACCAAAATTGTAAAGAATCTAATTTCCAATATTCACAAATTAATAATAAAAGACAATAAAATGGTTTAAACCAAACATATTGTAATACACCCCTTTTAACCATTAAAAAATCACCGGGATCAGATAAATCCACTTTACCAATAAAATATTTACTTGGTATATGATTCGAACTAATTTGAGTTATTATTTTTCTTTCACCACCTAATATTAAAGTTAGTAATGAAAAAAATGTATAAATAACAAAAGCTTCATAAAATTCTTTAATTGGATCTAAATAAATTTGTGAAATTTGTGGCCGTATTATTGCTGTAAGACATGTCATACTAAATAATGGTACTAATAATTGTATTCTAATGACTAATCTTTGTTCACTTGGTTTTCGATAATTCATTAACTGTTGAAATATTGAATAACTTGACATTATTATTGATAAAATGGTCGTTATATAACAAGGCCATTGCCACCAAATTGGCAGATGATTTTGAATTGGTTCAGATGTCTCCATAAGGAAAACGTGTATTATAGTATTAAAATTTTTGTTGTTTATGTTTTATCACTATATAAGATTTGGTCAAAGATTTTAAGTGCAACTTTTTTTTTGCTTTCTTATTAGCAACAATAATTTTTCAAGATTTTATTAAATGAAAAGTAAGAATAAATTTATAACTGAAAAATATTCACAATGCAATTTAAAATTATTACAAGTAAAATATTTATATTTTATAGTACAAAGTTCGTATTATAGCAATGATTTTTTAGCAGATGCTAATCCAGCAATCCTATGTATCTGAGAATCTTGTGGTAAATCAGCGTCATTCTTTGAATGAAGTATTATCTTTTAAAAAAATTTGATAAACCCTTTCGCCGTTTTTTTCACTAGATTAACATTTCTATTAAGATAAGTTGTAGCAGGATCTTTTAAATTTAAATCACTTTGATCATTTGCCATCTTTAAACTTTCTAAAGCATCTAATTTTTTCAATTTTGAACTAGGTAATAATATAGCACGATCTAAAGAATAAGGTAAACCTCTATGTCTACCTCTAATCATAACTACTATCATTATTAATTTAGAAATAGTTGAAAATTGAGAAGATAACGAGGTATCTACACCTGGATAACCTAATGACAACCCTACAGTACCATAAGCACTAACAATTTCAAATAAAACTTGGAAAACATTAAATTCAATAACGTTTCTTTGTTGAAGTTTCCCACTTTCAGCTATACATATGATGAAAAGTGATAAAAATAAAAACCATAAATCATAAGATAATTGTCTTCTAAGATGAGTAGCAATAAATGATTTAGCTTTGTTTTCTCTTGTCTTACAATTGACATTGTTGGGGTTTGATTTCCTTTCATTGGTATTAATTCTATGTCTAATACCATCATTATTTTCTTCTTGGTGATAATCTGATTTCGTTGATTGTTCTTCGTTGTTTTCATCACTTTCAATATCTTCATCATTTTTTTCATAAATCCCTAATGATCTTTCTTCATAAACATTAGTTCTTCTAATTGAGATTGCTAATGGTAATACAGAAACATACATCATTACCATATATGAAACTTGAATTGATGGATGTAATTCACTAATATTTACTGCAGTAAATCCAGCTGTTCTTGTTGTTACTGATTGAAATAATCCAATAAGTACTCTAATACCTGCTGAAAATTGTTTCATTACTTGTGCATTAAAATCAAGTATAAGGAAGATAATCCAATCTATACCATTCAATCCAATTAATGTTACAAGTAACCAATAAGTAACTGAACTTGGAAATAATAAAGTAAAACAACGCCTTGGATGATTTAATAAAAATGATAATGATTCATTCCAATGAGATAAATCTGAAGATAGTTTATAAAGAATCCATAAAATAAAACGAAGAAAAATTGGGAAACCAGTATTACCTAAGATAATTAAAATCATTAAAATAATTTGTGTAAATATTGAATTTGCAAAAGATTGCATTGAATTTGAAGTTAAAGTTAAACCTAAATCATTAAATGAAGACATTGCAGTGAAAAAAGCCCACCAAATTGGATTAATAAATTGTGAATTTAAAATATTTTGATATTTTTGATCAAGTTTTATCCATGGAATGAGAAAAAGAAATCCAATGCCATTTAACAAAATGAAATAAATTGTTAAGATTAAACATAATAATTTAATGGCTCTATATTCAACACCACCTAATTCATCTCTTTGTTGTTTTGTTAAACCAATAAAATTTGAATTTCTACCATAAGTTGGTTGCCAAGTTAAATAATTTGTTATTATAGAACTATTAATATCGGATGCAATAGAATTTGTAGTTGTTTCGGAATTTGAACTTATATTTTGATTAGTTTCATTACTTAAATTATAATTTTTTTCATCTTTATTAGATAAATTTGTTGTTGTTAAGGATTTCCATGGTCTAAATTTGGCAAATTTTTCAGAATTATTAATCTTTTCGTTAAGTGAAGATGATTTAATTAAATTTTTAGGATGATTTTTATTAATATTTGGAATTGTTGTCTTGTCATTTTTTGATACCTTGAAATTTGAAAAAGTTTCCTTTAAGGATTTTGAAAATTTTTTAGAATAATTGATATTGGTTAAATGAGGTTGTGATTTTGAATTTTGAATTTTTTTATTTTCATAATTTTTTATTCTTGGAGGTTTAACAATTTCAAAAGTAATCTTTGGTTCATTGAGATTTGTCCTCAATGATGATGATGATGATGATTGTGACAAAAATTTTCCATTTAAAGAAGAAGAATAATCATCATTATTTTCATTTGGTGGTGGTACATAAATTGGTGAACCTTCATTATGACTTGTATGAATCTTTTGTAACATTTGAATTGATTTATAAATATCATGTGGATTGAATTGATTTGATTCTAAATCTAAGTTTGAGTCAAGACTTGTAAAACTATTTTGATTACTATTCTTTGGAATTGTGTAATTTTTTTGTGTATTATTATAAATATCCATTAAGATATTATTATTGTTATCATTTGTAGGTTGAATGAAAGAAATAGTTTTATTATTTGTCTTAATACCAAGTTTTCTATTAAGTAAAGTTCTTGTTTTCCTTAAATTGAAATTATCTTTTGAGAAGTTTTTAATATCATCAAATACTCTTTCAAACCAATATAATCTAACATAAACTATAAAAGTATGAATGAAAATTGGGCAAGTTAAAATTGTTTGAAAATACATTACAATTTGTTGATATAAATTTAAATCATTAATATTTTGAACGTTTAAACCAGCTTGTGTGGTACATGCAGTTGATGTAAATAAAATATCAATATAAGAAAAATTTTTAATTGGATAAAGAAAGAAAGAACCCAGAAGAGACATTGAAATGATATAAAAATAATGTACTATAATGAAATTTGGAAATAAAAATTTTTTAATTGGGTTTAGTCTTTCACTGGTATAATCTAGATAATCTCTAAGTATATGACCTAATGTCTTTCTATAGTTATATGTTATAGGTATAATATTTGAAGATACCTGAATGACTCTTTCACCAAAATTCTGCATTATATGATTTTTATAAAGGAGATGGCTCGTATTTATGGGGATATAAAATTGATTACAAGATGTTATAATTGTAGGTTTTGTCAAAAGTTCATTTGTAGTGAAATGTATGGTAAAGGGTACTCGACAAGTTTTGTGCGTTCAGTTGCGGCTGTGCATTGGAAACTTGGTTACAGGAATAATTCTGGGAAAACATGGAAAACCGTGTAGAGAATCTCACTAAAGTTGACTGCTGTTGCCAAAACACTTCAACATTGCTGTCATTTATATTTTGACATGGTGATGTTGACATCCCATTTCCTAATTGGGGCATAGAATCGTCCAATGCAAGTCCGTCTATTGAATTTCCCTTTTCGGATCAAAATCGGAACCAAAAAAAGGAAACTTTTTATGATAAAAATTGTAATAACAATAACAGAAATTCTTTGACAATGAAGAAACAAGAGCAACAACATGTCTTTGTTTAGATCCTTACAGAATACTCCACGCATCATCACACTCTTTGCCAGCGATATCGTTAAGGACAATAATGCAAAACTAATTCTTCAATATTTAAAATCTGACTCAATCAAGGATAAAATTGATATTGAAATTTCAAACCGTTTCCCTACTCTGCATCAATTATTGTACATGTATGACGTTGACCCAAAACTCACAAGTAATCAAATACATCACTTACATAAAGTACTCAAGTACGACTCGTTTAATCCAATCTTCGGATCGCCATTGGAACAAACCATAAAGGATAACGTCTGGAATGAAACACATTCTGTGTGGATTGATTGGGAGCGCAAACGGATGGGCAATTCATTAAACAGTATCAAGAAACACCTCGAATCTTTGTAATTTCCTCTTTGGGAAACATTTCGTTACCCAGCCGAAATATTTTTTTTATTAATTTTTGCTTTCTTTTTTGAAACGTGCT
>JAMSGN010000164.1:0-46372 GCA_030462905.1 Jamesozyma gamospora
CAAGTATGAAAAATATGGTCAATACCTGACTCAAATTACTGTCGAGATATTTTTTTTCCAAAAATGTAGAGTTTAGTAATTACACAGTTAAAAATTCTATATAATATATTTTTTACGTTTTTTATTTTTTTTTTTATTTTTTAAATTTATATTTTAAATAAATGTTTCGGAAAGTTTAGTAAACAAAAAAATAAAAACTTTTTTTTTGCACGATAATCTCGTCAATAATGTTAAAGTGATGCATAAAGATAGTAGTATTTTAATCATGCAAAATGAAAAACTGTGCTATTAAAATAATTTCATATCACTAATTGTATAGTAAAATGGGCACATAAAAAATTTTTACCCCCGATAGAAGTTGCTAGGGTTTGCCCTATTTTTAGGGCTTGCATAACTCCGTGATTTTTTATATCCGGTTTTTCCGGTGCTCCGGGTTCTTGGTTGCCTGTTTTGCGTGGGATGAATTGGGTCGTCCCCCACGAGGCGCTACCAGATAGCCATGTTTCGCTGGTTTTTTATTCTCCATTTAAATAGAAAACAACAATCAAATAAGATTTAAACATTTTAATAGGCACACTTTTTGTAATTGGAATAAACAAGACATGTCTTATAAATACCTCATAAATATCAAAGAATGACAAGAGTTACCGTCTCATTTTTTCATTTCTTTCAAATCTTGAAAAATATTGTAATTGACAAAAAAAAAACAACATTTTGTTAAAGATGCAATCAATCTTAACAAAAAATTTTAAAATTGAAAAAAATTTAATTTCAACTATTTATAAAAATTCAAATTTGTTTAAAACAACAAAAGTTTTCAATAGAAATTTATCTTCAATAAGACAAAATTTTAAAAAAACCCATAATAATTCATCTTTCTTATTAAATTCATCATTATCTTTAATTACAATAACTTCAATTTTGACTTATTTAATTACAAATAATAATAATTTTATTAATAATGATAATAATAATAATCCAAATAATGAAAATTCAAATAAACCATTAATTTCACCCGAAGAAGTCATTAAACATAATAAACCAAACGATTGTTGGGTTGTCATTAATAATTATGTTTATGATTTAACAGATTTTATACCAAATCATCCAGGTGGTGAATTAATAATTAAAACAAATGCAGGTAAAGATGTTACAGCAATCTTTCAACCATTACATGCAAAAGGTATATTAGAAAAATATATTAAACCTGAATTTCATTTAGGTCCATTATCAAATCCATTACCAAAAGAATTTATTTGTGAACCATATGCTCCAGGTGAAACACGTGAAGAAATAATTGCCAAACAAGAATTAAGAGCGAGTTTACCACCTTTAGAAAATATAATTAATCTTTATGATTTTGAACAATTAGCATCAAAAATTTTATCAAATCAAGCTTGGGCTTATTATTCATCAGGTGCAGATGATGAAATTACATGTAGAGAAAATCATAACGCTTATCATAGAATTTTTTTCAAACCAAAAATTTTAGTTAACGTTAAGGATATTAATCTTGAGACTAAGATGTTAAATGATAAAATTGATGTACCATTTTATGTTACAGCAACTGCTTTATGTAAATTAGGTAATCCAACTGGTGGTGAAATGGATATTGCAAAAGGTTGTGGTTTAACAAATGTTAATGTACCACAAATGATTTCAACTTTAGCATCATGTTCAGTTGATGAAATTGCCAACGCTAAGACAAATGAAAATCAAATTCAATGGTTTCAATTATACGTTAATTCAGATAGAAAAATTACTCGAGATTTAATTAAAAATGTAGAAAATTTAGGTTATAAAGCAATCTTTATAACAGTTGATGCACCATCATTAGGTAATAGAGAAAAAGATTTAAAGATAAAATTTAATACAAATAATCAAAATGGTCCAACAATAATGCAAAAGAAAGATGATGAAAATTTAAAGAGTGAGGATAATGGTGCATCAAGAGCATTATCAAAATTTATTGATCCATCATTAAATTGGGAAGATATTAAAGAAATTAAAAAATATACCAAATTACCAATTATAATTAAAGGTGTTCAAAGAGTTGAAGATGTTGTAAAAGCTGCTGAAGTTGGTTGTAAAGGTGTTGTACTATCAAATCATGGTGGTAGACAATTAGATTTTTCAAGAGCACCCATTGAAGTATTATATGAAACTATGCCAATTTTAAAATCAAAAGGTTTAGATAGTAAGATGGATATCTTTATTGATGGTGGTATTCGTCGTGGTTCAGATATTTTAAAAGCATTATGTTTAGGTGCTAAAGGTGTTGGTATTGGTAGACCATTTTTATATGCAAATTCATGTTATGGTAAAGATGGAGTTGCTAAAGCCATTAATATTTTAAAGAAAGAATTAGAAATGGATATGAGATTATTAGGTGTTAGTAAAATTGAAGATTTAAATCCTGATTTATTAGATTTAAATTCATTACATTCGAGAACGGTTTCAGTTGCAAGAGATGAATTATATTCAGATGTTTATCGTTCACCAAAATTAGTTAAATTTTTACCAAATAATTATGAAGATAATTAGTTAGTTATTTATTTATTTATGTATATAGTTATTTATTTCTTTATTTATTTATTTATTTATTTATTTATTTATTTATTTATTTATTGTTTTTTATTTTCAATTGTTTCTAATTGTTGTTTTAACCAATCATACATTAAATCTAATTGTAAATAACCGTTTTCGTTAAAGACTTTATTAATTTCTAAATTTTTTTCAAAAATTTTTTTATTATTTTGACCATTTAAAAAAACCATTTTATAAATTGGTTTATTATCAATAAATGATGTCTTTACTTTAATTATTTGTGTTTTATTATTTGATAATTTTTTTTCACCTGTATATAGAATACCATTTTCAATAAATTTTTGAAAGATGAAAAAAATTAAAGACAATATATAATAGATAAGTAGTAAATAATTTTGATAATAAGAAATCTTTTCATATTTAAATTTTTTATCTAAATAAAAACTTATTGCAGAAATGAGAACACAGGAATAACCAATTAATAATTTTTGATCAATTAATTTAAAGGATTCATTATAATGTAATCTTTGGAAAAGTTGTGGTAAGTTTTCATTGATAGTCTTTGATGCTTCAGATATTGAATATACATTAATTGGCTTGCTCATTGTGGTGTGATGATTTCGTGGTTTACAGTTAGCTGTTGTATTGAAATTGTTTATGTGTTCTTTGTAGTTTTCTTTTCACAATGATTTCTGGGAAACGTTACCCGGACGGCAAGCCCTGACTGGAAGCCCTAACCAACAAACGATGATTTTGTACCAGTGAAAGAAGTCAGTAAAAGGTACATGCAAGAACAGTTGATCAACAGAAAACCTTTGAACACACCAAACAAAACATCATCATCAACAGTAGAAAACCGTTGAACAAAACATCATCAACCACAACCATTCCTCCTTTGCCAAACCCTAACTCCAAACGTGCAACCCTCAGCGCCGTTTCTTTTTCTGGCAGCAGGGCATCGCAAAATTTTTTTTTTTTCATTTTCTTCCGTCTGAAAAATTTTTCATCAAATTTTTTGTATAAATATTCAATCGTTTTCCCATTACATTACTTCTCAATTCATTTAATTTTTAGTTACTTTCTTTCATCTAATACTTGTTTTTTTCTTATTTAAAATTCTTGGGCTTAAAAATTTTTTTTTCAAATGTTACTGGTTTTTTAATATCTTATATTCTATATATAATAAAATAAAATCACATACAATCTTGTTAAGAAAACAATAAATTAAAGTAAAAAAAAAAAATGGTTGCTACTATTAGAGATCACACAACAGCTTTAGAATATTTAAAAGAATTCGATAGAAAAGATGGTTTATCCGTTGATGAATTAATGGATTCAAGAATTAATGGTGGTTTAACTTATAACGATTTCTTAATCTTACCAGGTTATGTCAATTTCCCATCTTCTGACGTTAATTTAACCACTAAGTTAACTAAAAAAATTACTTTAAATACTCCTTTTGTTTCTTCTCCAATGGATACCGTCACAGAAGCTGATATGGCTATTCACATGGCTTTATTAGGTGGTATCGGTATCATTCATCATAATTGTACTCCAGAAGATCAAGCAGCTATGGTTGCTAAAGTTAAAAAATATGAAAATGGTTTCATTAATTCTCCTGTCGTTATCGATCCAAATACTACTGTTGGTGAAGTTAAAAAAATGAGAGAAGAATTAGGTTTCTCTGGTTTCCCAGTTACTGGTATGTTTTATTATTATTATTCTTTTTTTTTCCCCTTCTTTTTTTCTATTTTTATTTTTTTTTTTTTTTTTTTCATTTCATTATATTTAAATGATGATCAAATTTTTTTTTAATTAATAACTTTCGTTCTACTGACTGTGATCAAACGATCTTGTAGATAATTTATAATCTGACAATAATGAAATGAAAAAAAAATTTAAAAAGTTTTTTGAAAATAGAAAAATTATAACTTATTTTGAATTTTTTTTTTTTTTTTCTTTTTACTAACATCAAATAATAACAAAATTAAAATTTGTTTATTATCTTTTTTAAAATAGAAAATGGTCAATTTCCAGGTAAATTATTAGGTTTAGTTACATCTCGTGATGTTCAATTCATTGAAAATGATTCAATTTTAGTCTCTGAAATTATGACTAAAGATTTATTAACTGCTAAACAAGGTATTAATTTATCACAAGGTAATGAAATTTTAAAAGTTAATAAAAAGGGTAAATTACCAATTATTGATGAAAAAAATAATTTAGTTTCAATGATTTCAAGAACTGATTTAATGAAAAATCAAAATTATCCATTAGCATCAAAATCTGCTACTACAAAACAATTATTATGTGGTGCTGCAATTGGTACCATTCCAGCTGATAGAGAAAGATTATCTTTAATGGTTGAAGCTGGTTTAGATGTCGTTGTCATCGATTCTTCTCAAGGTAATTCAATCTTTCAAATTGAAATGTTAAGATGGATTAAAGAAACTTATCCAAATTTAGAAGTCATTGCAGGTAACGTTGCCAATAGAGAACAAGCCGCTAATTTAATCTTTAACGGTTGTGATGGTTTAAGAATTGGTATGGGTTCAGGTTCCATCTGTATTACACAAGAAGTTATGGCTTGTGGTAGACCACAAGCTACCGCAGTTTATAACGTTTGTAAATTTTCAAAAGAATTTGGTGTTCCATGTATGGCTGATGGTGGTGTTCAAAATATTGGTCACATCATTAAAGCTTTAGCTTTAGGTTCATCTGTCGTTATGATGGGTGGTATGTTAGCTGGTACTACTGAATCACCAGGTGAATATTTCTATCAAGATGGTAAAAGATTAAAAGCTTATCGTGGTATGGGTTCTATCGATGCTATGCAAAAGACTGGTAAAAAAGGTAACGCTTCAACATCGAGATATTTCTCTGAATCTGATAAAGTCTTAGTCGCTCAAGGTGTTTCAGGTTCTGTTGTCGATAAAGGTTCCGTTACTAAATTTATTCCTTATTTATATAATGGTTTACAACATTCTTGTCAAGATATTGGTGTTCAATCATTAACTGAATTAAAAGATCAAGTTAATTCTGGTGAAATTAGATTTGAATTTAGAACTGCTTCTGCTCAATTAGAAGGTGGTGTTCATAATTTACATTCTTATGAAAAACGTTTACACAATTAAGAAAATGTTTTTTTTTTTGAAAATATTTTTTGTACATTAATAATAAATAGATAAGTAAATAAAATAAAAATATTAAGAAATTATTCATATTAAATAAATATATTAAGAAAAAAACACACAATTATACCTATTTATTCATAAAAATACAATTTTTTTAAAAAAAAAATTATAATAACCAATTATACTAAAAAAACACACATATATATATAATTTCATTATTTCTTATCATCATCATCATTTTCGACTTTTTTTATTATATCATTATAATAATTTTTTTTCTCATCTTTTAATTCTTTTAATGATGGTGGTAATTTTTCATTAATTAAATCAGCTTTCTTTGCTTTTTCAAAATCTGTTAAAGTCTTATTTAAACCTTCTGAACCATTTAATAAAGCACCACGTGGTAATATACCTTCATTAATACTTTTCAAATATTTAACTTTATCACTTTCTTCCCTTAAGATTGAATACATTCTTGAAACTTTTGCAATTGCCAAGATTTTATTTCGTAATGCTTTTCTTCTCTTTTCATCATCTAAGATTGATGAAGATTTTTGTAAAGCATTAGTCTTATTTACTTTTGTCTTCATTTCATCATTATTATTTGTCTTATTAATTTCATTACTATTATTATCATCTAATTCATCTTCTGTACAAATATTTAAAATTGAAACTAACATTTCTGTAACTTTTTCACCAACAAATGGTAATGACCAAGTAAAAACATCCATAAAATCAGGTAACCAATATGGATGTGGTGACATATTAAATTGTCTAATATTCATTACATTATTTTCATATTTTAAAATTGCAGCTTTATTCTTATAAGTATCTAAATAATTTGGTGCAGAAAATAATGTTAACAAAGATGGGAAACCTAATGTCTTGGTATTTTTATACATTCTATAACCTGCATCTTGTGCTTCATGAGCTCTAATAATTGATAAAAGATTATTTTTTTGTAAAAAATTACAAACTGCTTTATAAGTGAAAGAATATGAACAACCTCTAACTTGATTTGGTAAGAAACAATCATTATTTTCATAATCATCATAATCTTCAATTGGATCTGACCAAAGTAAATCACACATTAAACCTTTTGATGGAATTTCTCTAAATCTATTAATTTTATTAATATCATTAACTGAAATTAATTCAGGTGAAATACCACCATGAACACAAAGATATTGATTATTCATTAAAGCTGCTAATGGTAAAGAATTAAAAGATTTACAACATGATTCAAAAATTTTTAAATTATATTTATGTAAACATTCATTTTTAAATGTAAAATAAGAAGTTAAATGTTTACATTCATGATTACCTCTTAATAACCAAAAAGTATTTGGATAATTTAATTTTAATGAATAAAGATAAATTAAACATTCAAATGAAAAAAATCCTCTATCGACATAATCACCTAAAAATAGATAAGAAGTATTTGATGGATTACCACCTACTTCAAATAATTTTAAAAGATCCCAAAATTGACCATGAATATCACCACAAACTGTAATAGGAGCTGGTAAAGTTAAAAGATTTGGTTCTTTATTTAAGATTTCAATAGTCATTGAAATAATTTTTAATGATTGAAATTCTGTTAATCTACCTTCATTTTTAAAATGATTTTTCAAAAAATCATGATTTGGTAAACCTGTTTCTTTATTAAAGACCTGATCATCACTAGGTAATAAATTTGTCACTGGATTAACAGTTGTTATGATTCTTTCCTTTGTTGAGACAATTTTACCATTATCTAATTTATAACTACTTAGATCTTTATTAGTAGATTCATTATTAATTTCAATAACATCAATTGATTTGGACATGATTCTGTATTGTCTGTTTGGTAGGTTTTTTTTTTCACTTCCTTGATGTATAAATAGAATTTACTATATACTTTAATTTTCATTTATATAGCAAAGAAAAAAAATATCGTCTTTGTTTCAAAATTAAAAATTGCAAAAACGTTACCCGACACATCAATTTTATCAAAAAAATTATTTTTATTTTATTTTCTCGTTTATAAAAATTTATTTAACTTCTATTTAATACCGTTTATTATTTTAATTTCCCTTAATGACAATGTATATATGATTATATATGTATAGATTTAAAAATCTAATTTTTTTTCATCATCTGCAAAGAATTCAGACAAATCTGAACCTTTCATCTTATTATCTATATCGTTTAATCTTTGATCAACGGATTCTTCCCACATTTCTAGAGTTGAACCTGAAGCAGAGCCTGAAGTAGCATTTTTTTCTAACATTGGTGGCATCAAATTGACTTGTGGTAAAGGAACACGTTTAAATTCTTGTGAGACTGATTTATTATTTGAATGTTCTTGATAGACATGTTGTCTAACTCTTTCACTTGTGTCATTTAAGTCTTTTAAATAGTCGGATTTATTTTGTTGAGGAATGGATTGCATCATGTGTATGTTTATATAGTAGTATGGTTTTTTTATTTTATTTTATTTTTTTTTTTCTTGCTTGATCTCTGGCGGCAAATATTTTTTTTATCCCCCAGAGAAACTGTTTCTCCTTTTTATAGTTTGGCAAACAAACATCGCCGCGGATGCACGGGTGCAGCGTGCAATGTAAACAACAACAAAAACAAAGAAACCCAAACATCCCAGCGAAATGTAAACAAATGCACGTGTAGAATTCGTTGAACGCGACAGCGGCTATTCAGCCCTACTTTTTGTCCTTACCAAGCCCTGGTTTGAGTTTTGGGCCGCCACCCAAATTTATATATAAAGCGGCAACAATAATAAGGGAAAACAAACCACATTCCATTAATCACTTCCACAACACAACAATTTTTACATGTCCAGTTTTCGTTTAGTATGTTCAATGAAAATACTCTACCCGAACGACTAGTTAATACTACCACTACGACTACTAAAAAACATATCTTTTTACAAAAATTTATTACTACCTCTTTTTATATTCTATTCTTTCTACCAAAATTAATTCTAGTCAAATTGAAATTCTTATTCAATGCTAAATCATTATTACAATTCATATCATTCTCCATCTTATCTTATATCCTCTATACTATCATTAAAAATAGGGTATTATCACAATATAAAAAATTAACACCAAATCTTTTAAATGATAAAGATAAAGATAAAGACACAGATACTAAAAACAATTTGAAAAAAAAATTCAATAATAAATCAAATGATATCAAAGAAAATATTTCAATCGACGATAACGAAAAACCTTTCTTATCATCGTATTTTAATCAATTCTTAACAGCTATTAAGATCTTTGGTTATTTAGAAAAACCTGTATTTCATTTCCTTACTAAAAATATGAAAACACAAAATTTACAAAAAGATGAAATTTTATTATTAGATAATTCAATCGGTTTTGCTTTTATCATCGAAGGTACATTAAAGATTTATCATAAGATTAATCAAAATAATGATAATAATCAATCTAATTTAAATGATTTTAATGATTCAGATAATGATTCAAATGATTTCATTATACTTAAAGATAATTTAGGTAAATTTCAATTATTAAATACCGTTAAACCAGGTAATCCCGTTACATCTTTAGTCAAGATTCTTAATCTTTTCACATCATCAAATAAAAAAATTGATAACAAGAAAAAAAAAGATAATAATTCATTAAATATTCCAAATTTAATTGCAAAAGCTGATTCAAATTGTACAATTGCAATTATACCACATGAATCCTTTTTTAATTTAATTGATAAATATCCAAGATCTGCGTCACATATTATTCAAATTATCTTAACAAAATTATATCATGTCACTTTTCAAATTATTCATAATTATTTTGGTTTAACAAATGAAATAATGAAAATTGAATTTAATTTAAATAAATCACTTAATTATAAAATTCCATTTTATTTGAAAAAAATTATTATTAAAAAAATTAATAATAAAGATAATAATAATTTAAAATTTAATTCAAAATTAAATTCAACCATTTCATCAATTAATATTAATAATAATAATAATGATAATAATAATCAAACTAATAATGAAAATAATAACAAAATATCTCCTCAACCAAATGTTAATTCAAGACACGTTGTCTTAAATTATGAGGATAATTTAAATCCAGGTGATTTACTTTCAAATGTTCCATTAACAAGAAAGGAAACAAATAGTGTAAAAGAATCAATTAAAAAATTCGATAATAATAATAATAATATTGATAATGATAGTATTACAACAACAACTTCTGCCACCACAAATACTAAAGAATCATTTTCTTCAAACAATGATGAAACTGAAGATTCAATTATTAAAATGGCTATCACTGAAGCAATGTTAACTTTTCTTGGTATAAATAAAGATAATATGTCATTAAATTTAAATAAAAATGATAATTTAAAAAATTCTTCTGATATTTCAATTCTTAATTCTTTAACAACAGATAGTAATATTGATAATAATAATAATGACACTTTGAAAAATAATTTACATATCTTACCTCATGATTATATTATGAATAAAAATATAATTAATAATAAAAATAATAATAGTAATAACACTAATAATGATGATTTTATTAAAAAAAATGGAAATCAAAATAATGGAAATGAAAATTTAAATAATAATAAAAAGTTTTATAAAGAAGAAATTTCACCAAATTTAGATTTTAATAACGTTAAGAAAGAATTTGCACAAAATATTCAAATTAAAAAATTTGAAAAAGATAAAATTATTGTTAAACAAAATAAAAATGCAAAAGGTTTATTTTATATAATTAGTGGTAAAATTAATGTAACAATTGATAAAGATGAAAATAATAATAATAATAATAATAATAATAATGATCATATTTTATTTACTATAGATGAAGGTGGTATCGCTGGTTATTTATCATGTTTAGTCAATAATAAATCTTTTGTTAATTTAAAAGCAAAGACTGATGTTTACGTTGGTTATTTACCAAATGAAATTATAGAGATCATTTATGAAAAATATTTTCTAATTTATTTACGTTTAGCTGAACATTTAACAAATTTATTATCACCAATGATTTTAAAATTAGATCATGCTTTAGAATGGATTCATTTAGCCGCATCTGATACTCTTTTTGATCAAGGTGATCCAGCAAATGGTATTTATATTGTTTTGAATGGTAGATTAAGAGAATTTCAAAAAAATCTTAAAAATGAAAAAAAAAATTTAAATTCAAATTATATTAAATTAAATGAATTAGGTCAAAATGAAAGTTTTGGTGAAGTTGAAGTTTTAACTGCAATTAATAGATCATCAAAAATTGTTGCAGTAAGAGATTCTGAATTAGCTCGTATACCAAGAACATTATTTGAAATTTTAGTTCTCGAGTATCCATCAATTATGATTCGTGTCTCAAGATTAGTGGCTAAAAAAATTTTAAGTAATAATAAACAAAATTTTCAAAATTTTCAAAATAATAATAATAATAATAATAACTCTAAATATGATTTTAATTTAACAATTCCACCAAATAAAAATTTAATTCATTTACATTCATATAATCAAAATCAAAATTTAACAACAATTCATCCAAATTATAAATCTTATAGAACAATAACAATCTTACCAATAACTTATGGTTTACCTGTTGAAAATTTTGCAACAAATTTAATTAGTGCTTTTAAAAAAATTGGTAGAACAACTTTAGGATTAGATCAAAGAACAACATTATCTTATCTTGGTCGTCATGCTTTTGATAAATTAGCAAAATTAAGACAAAGTGGATTTTTCGCTGAATTAGAACAAAATTATCAAACAGTTGTTTATATCGCTGATACTCCAATAAATTCTTCATGGACAAAGACATGTATTGGTCAAGGTGATTGTGTATTATTATTAGCTAATGCAAATTCAAAAAATAATGAAATTACAGATTTTGAACAATTATTATTAGATTCAAAGACAACACCAAGAATTGAATTAATCTTATTACATCAAGAAAATTTTATTGAACCAGGTTTAACACAAAATTGGTTAAAAGATAGACCATGGATTAAATCACATCATCATATTAATTTTTTAATTGATAACGTTGAAAAAAATAAATTTTTAAATAATAATAAAATTGACCAATCAATTTCAATTTTAGATAAATTAATTCAAAATGAATTTAGTAGAAAAACACAGGATAATATTAAAAAATTTTTGCCAAATAAAATTAAATCGAAAGTTGATTTTTTCTAAAATTTTATTAAAAAAAATAAAAATTTTTATTCAACAATTAATCCACATAAGAATGATTTTTTACGTTTAGCAAGAATTTTATCAGGTCAAGCAATTGGTTTAGTCTTAGGTGGTGGTGGCGCAAGAGGTATTAGTCATTTAGGTTTTATTCAAGCTCTTGAAGAACAAGGTATACCTGTTGATATTATTGGTGGTACTTCAATTGGTTCATTTATTGGTGGTTTATATGCGAAGGATTATAATATTGTTTCAATTTACGGTAGAATTAAAAAATTTTCTGGTAGAATTTCATCAATTTGGAGAATGATCTCTGATCTAACTTGGCCAGTTACATCTTATACAACAGGTCATGAATTTAATCGTGGTATTTGGAAAACTTTTGGTGATACAAGAATTGAAGATTTTTGGTTACAATAT
This sequence comes from Jamesozyma gamospora, assembly GCA_030462905.1. Classification (NCBI taxonomy): domain Eukaryota; kingdom Fungi; phylum Ascomycota; class Saccharomycetes; order Saccharomycetales; family Saccharomycetaceae; genus Jamesozyma; species Jamesozyma gamospora. The sequence goes on from JAMSGN010000164.1 coordinate 12,295, forward strand.
TTTTGTAATTCAACAAATATTACAGAATCTGTTCAAGAAATCCATTCATTTGGTTATGCATGGAGATATATTAGAGCTTCAATGAGTTTAGCAGGTTTACTACCACCATTAGAAGAAAATGGTAATATGTTATTAGATGGTGGTTATGTTGATAATTTACCAGTTTATGAAATGAAAGCACGTGGCTGTAATACAATCTTTGCTGTTGATGTTGGATCTGTTGATGATAGAACTTTAATGGATTATGGTGATTCATTAAATGGATTTTGGATAATTTTTAATAGATGGAATCCATTTTCAAGACATCCAAATATACCAAATTTAGCTGAGATTCAAATGAGATTGGGTTACGTTTCATCAGTTAATGCTCTTGAAAAAGCTAAAAATACACCTGGTGTTATTTATGCAAGGCCACCAATTGATAAATTTAATACATTAGATTTTGCAAAATTTGAAGAAATTTATCAAGTTGGTATTAGTTATGGTAAAAAATTTTTAAAAGATTTAATTGAAAATAATAAATTACCATCAATTCCAGGTACTTCACATAATTCAATTTTTAATGATAATAATAATAGTAATATTGATGAAGATGATATTGTTAGTCCTGAAATTCCTGAATTTTTATTACATAGACGTAATAGTATATAAATAAGATTAGATTATTCTAATCATTTGCATTGTAAATAGTTAATAGAGGACAAACTATAAATATTCTTAGTTTTCAAAAAGTTTAATGAATGTTTGATTTTATAATATGAATATATATATATATATATACTGATGTTAATATATTCAATTATATGAATCGATATAGTCAATATCATTGCACGATTTCATTTGTAGAGTTTGAATAAAAATACTTGTAAATCAAAAAATTTATAAAATTTAAAATTTCTATCTAAATTTTTATTTTCAACTTTCAACTTTAATACTTTTCCTTTCCCTCTTAATAACAATTTTATTTATATTAACATCAATTTTTGTTTCAGAATGTTTACGTTTCTTAATTTTACCTTCAATGGTTGCACCACTTGTACCTCCAATTTCTTTGAAAAATAATACACCTTGAGCCCAACCAGCATATTGACCCCATTTTTCATATAATTTTATTCTAACATGATCTAATTCAGGTTTAATTTTTTTCTTACTTATAGGTAAATTGAAATATTTTTCTCTTAATTTAATTATATCATTTTTAGTGGCATTAATTTGATAATCTCTTTTAGCAATTCTATCAAGATGAACATCAACTGGAACTACATGATCTAATTTCAATCCCATTAAACAAACACAATCTGCGACTTTTGGTCCAACACCATTATATGTCATTAAATGTTCTTTTATGGTTTCATATTCATTTGATAATGTTAAGTTATTTAAATATTCAGTGTCAGATATTATACCAATTGATTTTTTATCTTCAACTAATTTCTTGGCAGTTTCAATGATATATTTTGATCTATAACCAAAACCTAATTCTCTTAATTCATTTTCATTTGCTTTTGAAACAATTTCTTCACTTGTTGGAAATGAATAATATGTCACTAAATCATTTGAAAATAATTTTTTACCATAATTTGTACAAAGATTATGACACATCTTTGTTATACGAGATATATTATTATTACTTGAACAAATAAAAGATATTAGAGTTTCCCAAGGTTCTTGTGCTAAGATTCTAACACCAGTAAATGATATATTTTGAAAATTTTTGTCATTTTTCAACCAATGATTCGTGTAAATCTGTTCAAGGTTAACTTCTAATCTAAAATAATCTCTCAAATGGGTCTCTAATTCCAGCATATCACAATCGACATCATGAGTGGCAAATTCAATGTATTGATCATTTGGTTGTCTCAAGATAACAACACTGTAATGATTATTATTTGCAATCTTTAAGGTATTAATGTAATTACCTTGTTTTTCATCTAAAATCCAACGAAATGCCTGTCCTGCTTGCAAAACATTTTGCAAATTTAATTCATTCTTTGAGACTGCTATTCTGCCAAACTTCAACATCGTTTATATCTAATTCTCTTTAATTTTTTTTACCAGTTTTAAAGCAACTCATCGAAAAAGTTTTTTATTAAACAATTTTTCACTTTTTTATTGTTTTTTAACGCGTTTCGTGTTTTCGATGCATTGTAAATTATTAAGATAGTAAAATAATAATATACAAAAGATCGTTGAGATTGTGATCTGTCACATCGTTTTTAATTAGAGTAAAAAAACTTCTGGTTGCTTTCCACTTTCATATTTAAAAGATATTAAACAGTTCTAACGGAAAATTACCAATACGTGTTAGTGTCTTGTTTCGTTAGTCAGCAAACAAATCACTATTTTGATTCCGTGGCTGTATATGTATCATTTGATAAGATCCTTTAAGAAATTTCCATTCACATTCCCATTAGCTTACAGATCATCCTTCCCAAGGACCATGTGCAGAAGACCTTTAACTACTGTAATGGAGAACAACACTCCAGTGAAAAAACCTAAACTTTCTATCCGTGAAATGTCTGAATTGGTAGAATTACTTTCAGATTCTGAAGAAGATTGGAATAATGAAAGTAACATGGTTGAAAACATGTCTAAGAAACCGATACCCATTCCTATACAATTTGCTAAAAAGAGTTCTTTTAAACCGCCAACCATAATAATAGATGATAAAAAAAATAGTAGTTTAGATGATAGTGATTTATTCCAAATGTTTGATCAACCTCAAAAATCTATTAAAAATGCTTCCATAACGAATAAAAATGAAATTAATATCGATTTACCACTTGATCAATCACCAATGATGACAAAAGCACAAAGTATTCCAGTATCAAAGGATCCCCCAGATTCAAATAATAAAGGATTTCTTCATTTTGAATCAAATGATAATCTAGCGACAAATATTCAATCTGAATTTGATTCTAGTAAATCATTGGATGAAAAAAGTTTAGAAATGTTAGGTGAACAACATAAAGTTCAATATAGTGGGAAATTTTCTTTTGCAACACAAGCACCAACTTTTACTAACGAAGAAGATTTAAAGACAAGACTTAAATTACCACCAAATACAAAGGTTAAAGTTCCAATACGTCTTAGTAAAGAACAAGAAAATATTATAGATTTAGCTGAAAAAGGTCATAGTATGTTTTATACAGGTAGTGCAGGTACTGGTAAATCAGTATTATTAAAAGAAATGATAAAAAGATTGAAAAAAAAATATGAACCAGAAAATGTTGCTGTAACAGCTTCGACAGGTTTAGCTGCTTGTAATATTGGTGGTTTTACTGTTCATTCATTTTCTGGTATTGGGTTAGGTAAAGGTGATGCTGATTTCCTATATAAAAAAGTTAGAAGATCAAGAAAACATTTAAGACGTTGGGAAAGGATTAGTGCTTTAGTCATTGATGAAATATCAATGTTAGATGGTGATTTAATTGATAAATTAGATCATATTGCTAAAAAAATTAGAAAAAATAGAGCACCTTTTGGTGGAATTCAAGTAATATTTTGTGGTGATTTTTTCCAATTACCACCCGTTTCAAAGGATCCATTAAATCCAACAAAATTTGCATTTGAATCAACTGCATGGAAAAATGGTATTAATCTTACAATTATGTTACAAAGAGTCTTTAGACAACAAGGTGATTTAAAATTCGTTGATATGTTAAATCAAATGAGATTAGGTAAGATTGATGATGTTACAGAAAGAGAATTTAAAAAATTGAGTAGACCTTTACCAAATGATGAAATTATTCCCGCTGAACTTTATAGTACAAGAAATGAAGTAGATAGAGCAAATAATGCTCGACTTTCAAAATTACCAGGGAAAATTCATTCGTTTAAAGCTATTGATGGTGGTGATTTAAAAGATTCAGATTTAAAAGAAAAAATGTTACAAAATTTTTTAGCACCAAAAGAACTTCAATTAAAAATTGGTGCTCAAGTAATGATGATTAAAAATATCGATGATAAATTAGTTAATGGTTCTCTGGGGAAAGTCATTGATTTTATTGATGCTGATACATATTTTTTTTATCAATTGATGACTGATGAAGATATGAATTACTCAACTACTCAATTAGAATCCTTAGTTAAAAACCCAGAGGTCGTTAAAGAATTACAACAAGAAATCAAAGATGTTGATAATAATAATCAACAAGTAAGACAAAAATTAACAAAGGATGAATTTTGTAAAGTAAAATATAATGATACTTATAATAAATTAGGTGAAAGTATCTTTGATTTTTTACAAGGTGTTAATGGAAATACTCGAGATAGTGATATTAACATTAAAAGAAAAAGAAACTTATTAAATCAATTACATGAAAGTAGCAGCGGAAGATTGTTACCTTTAGTACGATTTAAAATGGCTGATTTAACAACAAGAACAGTCTTAGTAGAACCAGAAGATTGGACTATTGAAGATGAAAAAGAGAAACCTATTGTATCAAGAGTACAATTACCGTTGATGTTAGCATGGTCAATTTCAATTCATAAATCACAAGGTCAAACATTACCTAAAGTTAAAGTAGATTTAAGAAGAGTATTTGAAAAGGGTCAAGCATACGTTGCATTATCAAGGGCAGTTTCAAGAGATGGGTTACAAGTATTGAATTTTGACAAGAGTAGAATTGCTGCTCATCAAAAAGTTATTGATTTTTATGTAACGCTGGTATCTGCTGAAAATGCAATGAAACAACTTAATGACGTTAATTCAAATAAGAATATGCCACAAAAGAGACTTAATTTTGCACCTAATAGACCTGATTTAGATAAAGTTGAATCGTCTAAGTTACATAAATCTGCAGGAAATGGGAAAATTTTAGATATGTTGATAAAACGTACTGAAAAAAAGGATTAAAAAAGAAATCTCAATGAGGAATATAAAATACACATAAATTAAACTAATGCATAACTATTATCTAAATAAATAAATAATTTTAATTAATAAATATATAAAAAAGTTTTGGATCTTTTTAGATTTTATATAAATAATTTTTAAAGCTTCGGAAACTTTTCAGACATGAAAATAATACAAAACAATGAAAATTCAAGTATAAAAATCGAAAGTAAAAATTCAGTTGAAGAAACGTGTAATCACAATAATATAAACAAGATATAAGGGAATTAATATGTCCTTACAAAATGATCAGGTTAAACAAATTAAAAATAAAGTCTTGTATAGTGAATTAGACAGTTCTTTTAGCAAATACACAGATGTCGTAACAAAGATTACCACATTAAGTAATCAAGTATTGAAAGGTGAATTAGAAAGTGCTACAGATGAAAACAAAGATAAAAAAGAATTTGGTAAAGAATTGATCAATGAATTAGAAGAAAATATTGAATTAAGATATTTAGATTTACAATCATCTATTGAAGTTAAAAAAGTTGCTTTTGAAACTTGGCAACAATCTAACGATAAAATTAAAAATAATATTGAAGAAGAAGTTAAAAAGACTTTACCTGATTTGAAAAATATACATTCTAAATTAAGTGCTCGTATAAATAGAGTACGAGATTTGTATGAAACAGTTAAAATGGTTAATAAAGAAATTGAAGCATTATCTGCAGGTAGAACGAGTTTAACAGTATCTAGAAAACAATGGGAAGATGAATTAGGTACTGAAGTGACTTCAAAATTAATTTCTGGTAATTATTTAAGAGTTGACAATGCAAATTCAAAGACTACTGAAGAAAAATTTCGTGTTTATGATGATTTTTCAAAAGGTCCAAAGGAAGCTAAACGTCTTAACAAGAATATGAAAATTGATATTGAAAGATTAGGTTTAGATTTAAAATCTAATAAAGAAAAATGGCAAAAAGATGCAGATATCTTTGCAAAGATTACGAATTTATTACAAGATGAATTAATTAAAAAAGATCTTAAGGCAACTGTTAACGAGGATGATATTGAAAATTTTGATGATGATGAAGATGAAACTGATAAGAGAAGAAAACGATTTTTAAGGAAAAGAAATTACGATGACTCTATGAAAGGATTGGAAGTTACTAATGATGATGTCCAGTCTCAAGAAAATGACTTAGAAAGTGAATTAGAAAGTGATATTGAACAGGAAATCGATCGCGATATTGAACAGGACATCGACCACGATATTGAACAAGATATTGAACAAGAAATGTTTTCAAATGAAAATGTTGAATTTGAAGGAAATGAATCTGAAAATTTAGTCAAGAAAGAACAAAGCCAGGAAGAAGAGGAAGAAATGGAAGAGGAACAAGACCAACAGGAAGTACAGAATGATGATGTAGACATGTTGGATGAAGCTAATATGGAAGACGATCCTACATCAAATGATTTGAGTGGAAATTTAACTGAAATTGTTGAGTGAATAAAACCTTAAAGGAATATTTTCGCAATGAAAATTGATTCGATGATTAAATTGAATTTAAATAATAATAAAAAGGCATATCTAAATATTTATATTTATACAATAGTCATAATGTTGATAAACAAAAAATACAAGTTTGGTTACAGGATTTTAGGTTTGATGTATTCATAATGAAATACACCTTAAATTATCACATTAATTAATAACAGGATTTGCCAAATAAATAATAAATGTAGAGGTTTTTAATAACCTTACCGATCATGACATTAACAAGTTTTTCCATCTTAGTATAATGAACTGAATAACAGTGGGTAATTATGCGGTATTCCTTAAATACTAATGCATAAGGTAGTTTCAATAGTAGTAAATTAAGCTCTACACCAGGTACCAGAATTATTTCCTTTGTCCCTTATAAATATTCTGAAATGGACAGTTTACATAAACTTTTGTTTAAGATTTAAATTTATTTAAAGACAAGAAAATACAATTCAAGAAATAAAAAGAAAAACAAAAAAAAAACAATTTGTAATGATAATATAATATAATATAATATAATATGAAGAAAATTAATATGTGAAACACTTTATTCAATTAATAATTGTATACATGTAAATAATTATTATGATTTATTTTGTTTAAACAGTTTCTAAGACTTCATCATTGAAACCGGCAACTTTCTTACCCTTTTCTTCACCAGAAGCTTCACCATGTAAAGCCATTAAAGAACCTAAATCGAATTTTGGTTGTTTTAATAATTTAACTTTTCTAATGTGAACATTTTGTAATGGGAAGATATCTTTGGTGGCGTTTTCAATTTCTTTGTTAATAACTTCTGGAATTAATTTAGAAGTTAATTGAGATAAAGTAGCATTTTGAACTTCTCTGGTTAAGATTTCAGAAATAACTTTTCTGATAGCTCTGATGTGAGAAGATTGAGCGTAACAATGTCTCTTAACTTGATTAGCTTGCTTTCTAGTGAAGGCAATGGCGAAAACTCTTAAGACGTAATCATCAGAAGTCTTAACAGTGACATTGGCTTCAATTAAAGTTTGCCATTTTCTAACCATAGATCTAATTTTATCAGTGGTGAAGTCCATACCGTGGAAGTTAGTTAATAAGTTCTTACCTTGAACTTCATCAACTCTTAACTTAACCTTTCTGAAAGAATGATCTTCAGAACCTTGTAAATCAGCTAAAGAAACTTCAACAACTCTACCTTTTAAGGCATCGGCAGCGTTCTTTAAACCAGTAGATTTGTTAACTAAGGTCTTACCAACATTTCTGTTTTCGAAAGTGGATGGGGCCTTGATGTCAAACCAATCTTTTCTGGTGAATGGATCAACAACCTTCTTCTTTAAACCCTTCTTACCCTTGGATAGTCTCTTATTCTTACCAACAGCCATGATTAGATATAGATCGGTATAGTATTCTTACTTCAATTTATCAGAAAAACCTCCAAAAATACATTAAAATTCAAAATAAATTTAACTAAAATTAAAAGGATACAATTATCACTTGTATAGTAGAATGTAATAAGTTTTCTTACATTGTCTTGCAAAGCAATCAATGAAAAAGATACAGATTTCCAAACTGTGAGACGAGAATTTACCGATGTTTCTCTCTAAAGCCCAGAAGGAGTTTGGCGCTAGAACGAAAAGCTAGACGGAGACTTCCAGTGGGAACGCTAGAAGGAAAAACCGCTTTACCGCTGTATTTTTTCTTTCGTCGCGGGTGCAAAAAAAACAACGTTGGTGTTTCATTTTTGTAGAAAAAAAAACTCTAGGAATGCACGGGTGGAGCAAAAATGTACAGGTGCAAACAGTCAACTGTTTTGCTTTTTTGTAGTTTCCCAAAACGGAAATTCAAATTTTTTGGATATGCAAAATTTTCGATTTGGCCCAAAACGGAAGTTTCTTGAATTTTTACAACAATAAACATGGTGTTTGAAAGAAGTTACAGATACGATTTATTGTTAAGTTACGTGGAGTTGAACTGTATATATATAGATACATAGTAAACAGCAAGATTACTCGTCTTTTAATAATAGCAACACAAACAAATAATGGTGGAAACAATGCATGAATTAGTCCCTGACGTGAGAAACCAAGTAGACATACAGGTGGGTCTTGTAGGGGATGCACAGGTAGGAAAAACATCTTTAATGGTTAGATACATTCAAAATATCTTTGACGAAGAATATACTCAAACTTTAGGTGTTAATTTTTTAAAACGAAAGATTCATCTACGAAATACAGATGTAGTATTTTCACTTATGGATCTTGGTGGACAACGTGAGTTTATAAATATGCTACCATTAGCATCAGTTGGATCTTCAGCAATCATTTTTTTATTTGACTTAACTAGACCGGAAACATTAAATTCAATAAAAGAATGGTATAGACAAGTATCGGGTTTAAATAATTTAGCCATACCACTCTTAGTTGGAACAAAATACGATTTATTCATAAATACTGATCCAGAATATCAAAAAAAAATTTCAAAAGCTGCAATAGAATTTTCACAAATTATGAATGCACCTTTAATTTTTTCTTCAACATCTAGATCGATCAATATTCAAAAAATTTTTAAAATTACATTATCTAAAATTTTTAATTTAAAATCAACTATACCAGAAATATTAGATATTGGTGATCCTTTATTAATTTATAAAAATTTTGGAAATAAAAAAATTTCAAATAATTCTTCAGCAAATTCATCACCAGTAAGAAATGAAAGAAGATCAAGAAATTAAATAATGAAATACCCAATAGTATTGTCTTTTGTAAATTAGTTCGATTTAACGATTCTACTTTTTCTGTTTCTAAATTATTTTTATCTTTAATAATGCATATATACTAATATTTAAAGATATTAAATAAAATATTATTCTTCTTTAAAAAATAATACTAACTGTATCTTGATCTGTATCTTTTTCTATAACCCTTTCAAATTCACATCTTGTTCAATGGCAATTTTAACATCATCTAATGATATGTTAAATTTAATACAACATGATCTTTCATTCTTTAAATTTTGTTTAATTAAAATTCCTGAATCAATTAACTTTCCTAATAAAAAATCCCAGGAAATTATTCTTAATTGTTCTGGATCATTTTCATTTTCCTTTTGATATAATGTTTTAGTAATATTAATTATAAATTTATTATTACCGTTAACATCAATAAGTAATTTAATTTCATCTATAACATCACCAAGAGTTTGTTCTTGTAAACCTGTCTTTTTAATTAAATTTAAAAAAGCATAAAGAAATAATTTTGTTGTAAATGATAATTTACTAATGAAATTTATAACATTTGTATTAATTGTTTCATTTAATGCTTTCATAATATGACTAATTTGTACAACTTGAACTTCATGTTCACCAGATCCATCATTTTCTTTTTCAATACCATTACTTTCACCATCTTCTTCGACAATAATTTGACCATCATATCCATATCCATGTCTTGCCATATAATGTTGTTCTGCAATTTCAGCTGCTCTTTTACAAACTTTTAGTGCTCTTCTTGCATCACCACTAACACTTGCTACTTTTCTTGATGCAATTTCAATAGCATCAGAACTCATCTTTAAACGAATTTTTTTCATACCTGCAGGTAAATTCTTATCATTATTATTATTATTGTTACTATCATTTTCTTCAATCATATAGGCACTACCTGTTCTAGTATCAACATAAAAATATGAATCATTTAATCCTTTTAATCTAAAATCAATAATACTCTTTAATTCTTCATGTGTATAACCAGAAAACATAATTCTTGTAAAACCAATTCTTGATGAAATTTTATTACCTAATTGTTTTTCAGGTAAATCCATTGTATTTGCAACACTAACAACAATTAATTTTGCATTTTCATAAGTTGTCCAATTGAAAAAATTATACATAATATCTTGTGATTTATTAACTAATGCATCCATTTCATCAAGTAATACTACAACAGTTAATTTTTTATCTCTTGGAACTTTATTAAAATAAAATTCAAGAGATTCCATCGAAGCTCCCCAAGTTAAATTTTCACCAGATATTTTATTCCATAATACTTCATAACTATCTGTTGGTTTAACCATTTTAAGACCATTAACTTCAATATATTGAAATTCTGGTAATTCTTGTTGAGCGACAGACGTTCTTAATTCTTTTACAACTTCTCTTACTGTTAGAGTTTTACCAACACCCGGTGTACCAGCAATATAAACGGTTGTTGCTGAATTTGACTCAATGGCACTATATATACTTAAATATATGGAAGCAAATTCGTTTTCACGAGCTGGTAAATAATCATCAAAATTTGTTGATTTAACAATTTCTTCTTTACCATGAGAAGAATATAATTGTTTTTTAACTTTTGAAAAAATTGTCTCAACAATCTTATGTTTAGATTGTGTAGTCAATTTATTTTCTAATTTTTTAACAACTTCGTCTGTATGTTGTTGATAAAATTCGGGTATACTCTTTAAATCAGGAATATCTTTGATAGAATTATATCTCTTTGAGAACGGTGTATATTTTTTTTTAGCACGAACAACATTTTTCTTTGTAAATTTTCTAATTATTGGACCATCAGCAGTTCTTCCAAGATATCCTACATCTGGTTGAAAATCTCCTTCAGGTCTTTCTTTTCTTGGACGTCCTCTTCCACGTTTACTTTTTCCATTTTCATCTTCTATACTTTTTTCATTTTTTATTTTTTTTGGTCGACCTTTATTACGTCTTGGAGCAGTTTCATCTCCACGAGATGAATCTAAATCATCAACAGAAGATAATAATTCGTCATCACTAACATTAGAATCTTGAGAATCTTGTTGTGATATTTCCGAATTTGAATCAAGGTTATTATCTGCAATTATTTTAACAATTTTTGGTTTTTTTCTAAGACGTTTTGGTTTTTTCTGTATAATATCTGATTCAAATAATTTTTTATTTAAAAGTTGAGGAAATAATATATCTTTAAAATGTTCTTCGGTTTCCTTTGGTTTCATATTAATAATATTTTCAGTTTCTGCAACTAAATCAATGGTAACGAAATGTTCACCATTTGGTAAACATATATATCTTAAGAGAAAGTCTTTATCTTTTGTCTTTTCAATTGAAGAATCAAGCCATTCTGAAGTATCCATAATTTTTGCTTCTGATATAAAATCTGCTAATTTAATCTCTGCATGTTGTAAAGTGAAATAAATTTCGTTCTTATCAACTTCGTTAGTTAATAATTTTTCATAAAATTCATCACTTTCATTTAATTCTAAAACTTTTGGATTAAATTGTTTATAATATAGATCAGCTTCTAATTCAAACCACCTTAAATACTTAAATGCCCATAATTCAACTAAATTATTCATTGTATTAAGACGAATTTCATTAACATAATAAACTGAAAATTCATGAATTGATTGATCCTTGACAATAATATTACTACCTCGAGCGATTCTTGTGTCATCGTCTATTCTTCTAATCACATATTTATCTAATGTACCTCTTTTACGTGATCTTCTACTATTTTCGTTATCATTGTTTATTATTTCTCCATTATCATCGATACTTAAAACTTCCCAACCTTCTAGATCCTTTTCGGTGGTTGCCATATCCAAGAATTCGATTTATTATATCTGGATCAATCAATATTCAATATTCATGTTTTTTCATTATTGCAAATATTTTTAAAGTTTATTTGTTTTGATTGCCGCTTCTATGAAAAAAAAAAAATAAACTGAAAAAAGATGAAATTTTGAAAAAACGACACAAATTAAAAAAAAATTAAAAAAAAACAGTTTTATGAAATATGAGAGATTTAAATAGTAATATTTATTTTATTTATGTCTTTTGAATTATTTTTCAAATGGTTATAAAAATGATTTTTTTTTTTTTTTCAATTTTTTTATGTTTTGTATGAATTGTCTTTAATGTTTATACTTTCTTAAAATTCAAACTTGTCATTAAAAACTTCTTTAGAATTGGTAATTATATAATGTTGTTGTTTTTTTTTTATATTTTTTTCTTTTCTTTTGTTTGTTGATAAAAAGATTCACTCTGTCACAAAAGTTTTGTAAGGAATAAAAATCTTCTTATTTTAAAGCCAATTCCTTTGAACAAAACCCAAAAGAATTGAATAGATAAAAAAAATAATAGAAAATAAACAATGAAAATTGTAAAATTTCAGAACAAGTTGCTTTGGGCAATATTGTACATTGTATCAATTTCACAAATGTTGCTTTATTTACCAACTTTTTCATGTACCAACGATTCACTACTTTCAATATGTACGCCACAATTTCAATTTTCTGTTAATAAGGACTCAGTTGGAGCCAAACTGTTTTTAGAAAACGTTAAAGATTTTTTAAGATTAGTTTCATATTTAACAATTGATAAAAATTGGTCAAATGACATTGTTGATACTTATAATAAAAAAAACTTGATTGATTTTTTTCAAGAGAAAAATGTTTATCAAATGAATTCTTTTGGGTTTTGTAAAAATTATAATAATAAAAAAGGCAATTCTACATGTTATGATACTTTAGATATGGATATATTTGCGGCACTAATAGAAGATTTGGGGACATCATTAGCAAATGATTCCAATAAGAATCAAACAATGGGTTTTGCATTTTTACTGACTTATCGAAACTTTGTTGTGGCGTTAAGAAATACATTAATTACTGATTCAAGAAAGTATAATACAGTTTTTAAAATTTTATTTAAAGATTTTGATCAAGAAACTTTTAACAAAACCAAAATTTTCCAATATCAGGAAAGTATTGAACTTGCATATTGGCTCATGAAATTTAACACGGTATCTTTCTTTTTTCAACTTTTTGATACCGTAGCAGGTATACTGATTACATTATATTTAACATTCCTTGCAGTGTCTATAATCCTAAACAAACGATATACTGAAATGATAAAAATAATTGTGAAAATTAAATCCTATATGTTAATGATTCTGGCCACCATTTCATTATTCTGTCTAACAATTTACATAATAGGTTTAAAAGCCATTGGAACAAATAAAATTAAATCAGACGAAGATCAACCTGGGTTTTTAAACTTAAGTGTCGGTAGTGGATATATATTGACAATATTTCGGTATTTGCTTCAATGGTGTCAAATGTTTTTAATTATCAATCTCACTAAACAATTAAATGAATCAGTCCCTGAAACCACAGATTCAACTTCCAACAATACAATTTCAATGAGGAATTTTTATCCAACACCAGATTTAACGACAAATTTTCCTTCATTATCGACTATAATGGCAAATAGTTCTTTATCATCAATTTCAACAAAAGTTGATTCTATTGAATTTTAGTTTGATTAATTTTGTTTAGTGTCATTCAATTAAAAAGTTGTTTTGGAATTTAGAAAATAAAACAACTAATTTTTTGGATTAATTTTAAGAGCATTCATTATATATTTGTGCAATTTCTTTATTCATAATGATTAAATAATAACTTTTATAAATTCATAAAATAAATGAAAAATAATATACATTGATTTTTTTTTTTTCAATTAGAGTAAAAATAGAATGAATATTTTCATATTTCATTGATCTGACATAGAATGTAGTTCGAACCTAACTTGTCATAATTAAATATTTTTGCACAAACTTAAATATTACTAGACCAAATCGGCTACGTAAATAAAATCCCCCAACATCAAAAATTGAGTAAATCTAGGATTTAATCCCAACTTCCCGTATATTACTATGATTATCTTTTATTAGACACAATTAGGTGTTTTGCAACGTGCTTGAATTCTTTGATTGCAGAGTCCTTATTTTACTTTCTTTAATTCTGTCATCTAAAACTCATCAATGTATTATTCTATTTAAGGTGCAACATTTAAGTCTTACAACGGCTTTCCATTTATCTCAATAGAAACGACACAAATTAAAAAATTATAACAAAAATTTCTTTAACTATGAAAAAGAAATGAATAGTTTAATTTTAAATTTTTCTTGTAAATTTAATTTGTAAAGTTTTTCATATAAATTTTAAGTTATGTATGTTTTGTGGTTAATGAACTCAAAATAATATAATCAAGTATGTAAACTACAACATTCAAGCTTGTCTTTTAATTTATAATTATATAATGTTGGTTTTTATTATATTTTGTTTTTATGTTTTTTTTCCTGATAAAAACTTGGAGGTATTGTACACTGTCATGTCATATATTTTTGTGGGTTTTAATTATTATTATAAATACAACTCTGTGAAAAAAAAATAAGTATAATTTATAATCTTGAGAAATATAGAGATTCACTAATGAAGATTATAAAATTAAGAGAAAAATTACCTTGGTTAATATTGTATACCATATCAATTGCACAATTGTTACTTTATTTAACAAATTTTACATGTACTGGAAATAAAAAACTTCCAATATGTACACCACAATTTCAATATTCTGTTAATAAAGACTCAGTTGGAGCCAAACTATTTTTAAAAAGTATTAAAGATTTTTTAAAATTATTGTCATATTTGACAATTGAAAGAAATTGGTCAAATAATATTGTTGATTTTAATGATAATGAGAATTTAGTTGATTTTTTTCAAGAGAAATATGTTTATCAAATGAATAATTTTGGGTTTTGTAAAAATAATAATAATAATGAAAGAATTTATTGTACGTCTCTTGAAAGATCAGGGATGGATATACTTGGAACATTGACAAAAGATTTAGGAACTTCACTTGTTAATGATTCCAATCAGAATCAACCATTAGGTAGTATATTTTTATTGATTTATCAAAATGTTATTGTAGCTTTGAATAATTTTTTAGCCAATAATTCACAGGAAGACAATACAATTTTTAAATTTTTATTTCAGGATTTTGATCAACAAACTTTTAACAAAAAACCCATATACAATTATCAAGACAGTATAGAAGTTGTATATTTAACTATGAAATTCAATAAAGTGTTTTTTTATTTTCAAATGATTGAAGT
This sequence comes from Jamesozyma gamospora, assembly GCA_030462905.1. Classification (NCBI taxonomy): domain Eukaryota; kingdom Fungi; phylum Ascomycota; class Saccharomycetes; order Saccharomycetales; family Saccharomycetaceae; genus Jamesozyma; species Jamesozyma gamospora. The sequence continues at coordinate 27,611 of JAMSGN010000164.1, forward strand.
AATGGCAAGTACATTTACCACATTATATTTAATAATTCTTGGAATATCGTTAATTTTCAAGAGAAGGTCTAGTTTATTGATATTTGGGCTACGATGCAAATCTGTGTTGTTAATAATCATAGCCACCATTTCACTTCTCAGTTTGTCATTGCATTTATTATGTTTAAGGTTGATTGGAACATATAAATCAAAATATGACGACGACGATTCTTGGTTTTTAAAATTAAAAGTCGGCAGTGGATACATGTTAACAATAGTTCGATATTTACTTCAGGTGTGCCAAACGTGTTTAATTCTCAATCTCACCAAGGAATTAACCAACGGAGTCGCAGAAAGCACAGATAAAACTTCCAAAGAAATGATTCCAATGCAAGAATTTTTGCCATCAACTTTCCCATCAAAAACTGATCCTTTTGAAGTTTAGATTAATTGTTTCCATTTACTGTCATCGAATTGACTTTTTTGTATGATTAAAAAATTCGTTCCGCGAATCTGAAATTGAAACGATTAAAATGGAAAAGACTGATTATTTGCTACAGAAACTTTTATAAGTAATTACAACATATAGTTGAATATATATACTTTTGCACCTTAATAAACAGTGTTTTAAATAATTGTTAGCCGACCCAAAGAAGTTTTAATTATGGCAGGTCTAAAGACGTTTGACGCTTTTCGTATGTAAACCGATTAGAATAAGTGTATTTTGAATTATAATTACTAACAAATGGTGTAAAATATCTATGAAATGTTCATTTTCATTTTCCCATTTCAAACTAGCAAAGACTCAAGATGAATATAAGAAGAAATCTTCAAAAGGTGGTGTTTCATCTTTATTAACTTACTTTTTCTTAATATTTATTGCATGGACAGAATTTGGTAATTATTTTGGTGGTTATGAAGATCAACAATATATAATGGATAAGGAAGTAAGAGAAAGTATGCAAATAAATTTAGATATGTTTGTTAAGATGCCTTGTAAATATATTCATATTCATGCAAGAGATTTAACTTTAGATAATAAATTAGCCAGTCAAGAATTAAAATTAGAAGATATGCCCTTTTTCATTCCTTATAATACAAGAGTTAACGATTTAAAACAATTAATTACTCCAAATATGGATGAAATTATGGCTGAAGCTATTCCTGCAGAGTTTAGAGAAAAATTAGATACGAGAATGTATTTTAATGAAAATGATGAAAGTAGTGCTGAACATTTACCAAAATTAGATGGTTGTCATATCTTTGGTTCAATTCCAGTTAATCGTATAAGTGGAGAATTACAAATAACTCCAAAAGGTATAGGTTATAATGATCGTATGAGAACTCCAATTGAAGCAGTTGATTTCGCACATGTAATTAATGAATTTTCTTTTGGTGATTTTTATCCTTATATTAATAATCCATTAGATTCTTCTGCAAAATTTGAAAAAGATGATCCATTAACTGCTTTTGTTTATGAAACTGCTGTTGTCCCAACAATTTTTAAAAAATTAGGTGCTGAAGTTGATACTTTTCAATATTCTGTTGGTGAATATCGTTATCATGATAAAGATGGTGGTATTAGTAAAATTGGTAGAGTTCCAGGTATCTTTTTCAAATATAATTTTGAAAGTTTTTCAATTGTTATTGAAGATAAAAGAGTTTCATTTTTTCAATTTATTATTAGATTAATTGCAATTTTATCATTTTTTATCTATGTTGCATCTTGGTTATTTATATTGACTGATATGGCTTTAGTTTCAATATTAGGTCCAAAATGGTCTTTACGTTATCAACCAGATGTTAAATCACAAGGTATTTTAGAATCTTAAAAAAAATAAAAAATTATTATATATATTTTAAATTAGGTTTGCATTATATAAAAATACTTTTTATTTTGTATAAATTTAAAATGTCAGGATATTATTAAGTAAAGTTATCTTTTTTTTTTTTTTTTTTATTAATAATTTTTCAATCTTCAGTTCCAGGCATTCCTTCAAATAATCTTCCATAACAAAATGATTTAGGATCTCTAAAATGTTTGTAACAATCATCAACAAATAATGATATACCACATAAATAACAAAATAAACTACTACAGACACTGCATTTCATTCTATTACAACCTTCACTTCTTTGAACCACACAACGACATTTTGGACATCTTTGTAAATCTGAACCTTCTTGTTCTATGGCAAGATCTAATAATTGTTCTGCAATGAAATCATTTACTTCTAATTCTAAAGCTCTTTTACCATATTTAGTCTCTATAACACATTTTCTATCAATTTTATCATTATTTTCTTTAATATCAATATATTCTTCTAAGATATCTCTTGGTATGGTTACTTTTGATCCACATGAATTATTATAACCGTGCCATGCATGTAAACAATCAAAACAAAATGAAAAATCACATCTTTGACATCGTAACATTGGTTCATCTAAATTATCTTTTATACACCATCTTCCACATCTTCTACATGTAACACAAGAATACGGTGAATGTTTTGAAAGTCTTGTGGCATTTTGTGAATGGAAAAGATCTTTATACCTTTGACAAATTTTATCAGATAAGATTCCTTTAAAGAATTCAAATGGTATTGATGGAGTGAAAAGTGATTTTTTTAAAATTTCATAATTTTTAAAAGAATTAAGATTAATTTCATTATATTCACATTCTGGACATCTTACATTAACAATATTACCTTCATCAATCATTTGAGTAAAATATTCTTTGATACATTTCTTACATAAATAATGAGAAACATTAATATCTTTACAAGGTAATTTAATCATATTTTCACCTTTTTTCTCTTCCATACAAATTGAACAAAAAAAATTTTTCCTTTTCAATTCTTTTAATTTTACATCATCTAGGACATTTTCATATAATTTAAATTCATCATTTGAATGACAAAATTTTTCATTATTAGGAAATAAAAATTTTGATGAATCATTTATTAAGAAATCTAATAGTAACATCATAATTGGTGTATATTCATCATAAATATCAGAAGATGAATTAGTTAAATCATCAAATTCTTTATGTAATAAATTAATTAATTCAAATTTATCTTGATTATTCATCCATGTAGATTTAATATCGATGATAATACCATTTTGGAAATTAGGATAAACGGTAGTGTTAATGGTAAAGAATAATTCATTATTTGTTAATTTTGAAAGTGAGATTAATTTTGATTCATAAGAGATTAAGATATCATTAGCAGGAATATGAATGTCAAAGGGACATGATCCTGAAATTTCAGGAATCTTATTCATATCATCACTTTGTAATTCATTTAAATCTATATTAAACGTTATCTCAGGATACATATCCGTTAAAATTTTCAAATCTTCAACAATATTAGATACCATCATATATATACGTATAGTAAGGACCAAATTTTCATTTCTATTGTTAACAATCTCTTTTCTTTACTTTCCATATTATTGTATTTTTTTTTTTTTTTTTCACTAATTATGACACATTTGTAGTTTTATTATTGAAATGATTTCGTTATGAAAATCTCGGATATAAGAAAAACTAATAAAGATAATACACACATATATATATATATATATATATATATTTCTTTGGTTTATTATAATTGGATACAACGTTATACACAAATATTTAAATCAATTAAACTATTCTGTCTTTGGTTTCTTTGATGGTCTTTCACCATCACTAGCTTCATCGTCACTAATTGGAGCATCTGAATCAAATTCTTCAGCAACATTATCTTCATTATCTGAACTTGCTTGAAAATCTTCATCAACAGATTCATCATCTTCACCTGCAGAACCCATATTAATATCTTCATCTTCACTATCTGAACCAAGAGCATTTTGTAATCTAACTTGAACTTCTTTTTCTTCATTTTTAACTCTTAAATTTTTTGATTTTAAAAATTGTTCTAATAGTTGTTGTTCTTCTTTACTAATATTACCAAATGTTGTAGTACCTTTATTTAAACGTAAGACAATTTCTAAATCAAATGTTCTTGAAGAAGTTGAACTTTGACCAGCTCTTGAAATATTAACAGAACTTACTTCAGAGAATGGAATGTATAAAGTTGGTTTAATTAAGAAAAAAAATGCATTATCTAATGGATACAAATAACCTTCATTAGCTTTATAAGAACATGAAACTGCACATTGATCATATTTGGAAAGATAACTACCTGGAACAATAACTCTACGATCAGTTAAACCTTTTAATACATGACTCATAACAATGTGAGTCTTTGCATCATACTGTTTCTTTAATTTATCTTTATAATTTTCTTCATATTCTTTATCATCCATATTTAATTGAACCTCGGTTTCTTCATCTTTTTGAAATTGTAAAACTAAGAATGGATAAGTTGTTTGACCTTGACGTAATGGTGGATCGATGGCAAGGACAATCAAATGATGAATATCATCAGCTTTTGGTAAAGAAACGATTCTTTGAATTTGACGATATTGTAATTTATATTCGTATGTTTTACCTCTAAGTCTAATAGAATCTTTATAAATATCAACATCGTAACGACCTCTTGGTGTTGCGAAAAAGACATCTTGAAAAGAAACTATAATATCACCAGCAGTTTCACCGATATCAGCTTTTTCTCTTAAACCTTCATAAAATGCTTCAGCAATAGTCTTTTCTTCTTCATTAGGTATAATTTCTGAAATTTGACCATCTTCTTCTTTCTTTGGTGAAATATTATCTTCATCCTTTGTTTCAATGAGACCAGGAATGAAAAATCTCATTTCAACTAATTCATCACCAGCAGGTTGATACGTTTCATCTTGTAAATTAAATTCAACACCAACTTCATTCTTTGCTGTCAAATTAGTATTATGAATTCTTGAATAAGGAATTTCAAAAGTTGGTTTACCATTATATGCAAAGACCATTTCATTTCTAGCTAAATCAGTCTTACCCCAATTCCAACCACGTAAAGAATGTTCTTTATGTTCAACTTGAATATTAAATCTACGATGGAAATCATTCTTAATTAAATTGAAATCATCCTGAGAAAATCCATCTAATTGAATGACACCTTGATTCTTGGTATTAATCTTTAATTCGAAACCTCTACTACCTCTACTCCATTGAATGGTTGATAATTCTGTAGCAGGTAAAAGAAAAGGAGCTTTTGCTTGATTTGTTGAAGAACCACCACTTGCGGCGGCTTTCCAACCTAAACCAGAATCAGCAATACGAAATCTACCATTAAATTTAGATTGATTTAAATAAATTCTATCAAAATCAGTACTCATTTCTTGTTAAATCTATGATGAAAGGAAGTCCTTGAACTGTTGATATTTTGGTTTCATTAAACACGTTTTTTTTTTTTTCTTTCCAATTCATATATTTTTATGTTTGTTTTTTCTTTGCAATCGCGAACAAGAAAAACCTTACAAAGAGAATAAAATATAAATGTATTTAATTATTTATGTATTAAACAATAATTAGCAAAGATTATTTCTTAGAAGACACTTTGAATACCTTTCAAGAATTCTACTAAACCAACTGCACCAGGATCTTCAACACTTGATGAATCACCAACATAAGAAGCTCTACCAAATTTGGCTTCAAATGTTGCTGTGGATTTAGCACCTTCATCTGCAGCTTCAACGGCTTTATTAAAATCTTTTGACGAGGAAAATTCTTTAACAAATGGTTCTAAAGCATCAATCATAGTTGAAGAACCCTTTCTTGCCTTTGTATACTTGTATAAAGTTTCCAATGCAATTTCAAGAGCTTGTGCGACAATTTCAGTATCAACCACCGTATTTGCATCCTTACAGACTTGAATTAAACCATGAGAAAATCCTGAAATTAAAATTGAATATAAACCACCAGATGTACCACCCATTGAAGTTTCAATTATATCTGAAACTTGAGCCATAGCTTCAGATAATGATGTCTTTGAAAGTGTTTCTAAATTTTTTGTAATACCTTCAACACCTGCCACTAAAGTATAACCACAATCACCATCACCTACTTGAGTATCTAATGAAGTAATATGTGGTTCACTCTTAATGACTTGTTTTGCACCAGATTTCATCCATTTAGTAAAATTATTAAAATCATATTTACCAACTTCTTTAACTTTAACATCAGATTGTAAAATTTTTGTATCAATAATTGGTGATTTCTTTGATTCAAAATAACCACAAGACCAACCTGGTGCATCTGTATAACTATTTAATAAATCAAATACAGATTTAATTTCATTAAAATTTTTTTGTAAATCATTTGTAGCTTTTGTTGCATTTAATAAAGTAATACTAAAACCATTACCATTAAATGCAGTCATTAAAGTACCTGCCATAATTTTCTTTGGAATAATATTATAATCCTTTCTTAAGAAATCAGTGGTCTTTTCAACGATTGCAGATATGATAAAATTAGATACACCACCTAAATTATTAATTAATAAGATAATTTCATCATTGGTATTAAATTCAACAAAAGCTCTATCTTTATCATTTTTATCTAATAATTTTGGTAACATATGTTTTGAAATTAATTCTTCAGTTGATGGAATTGTTTGTAATGTTGTTACACCAGGTTCATTATGAATACCCATACCAACTTCCATTTGTTTATCATTTAATTCAGTTTCAAATTTTCTACCTGGAACTTTACAATGATCTAAAGAAGAACCAATGGTAACTAAATTATCATTAATAATCTTTGCTACTTTAGCGGTACCATCTAATCCATATTTTTCAGAATATAATTCAGCAAAAGCACCTGTAATCTTATGAACAAGAACAGTTCCAGCTAAAGCTCTTCTACCAACCATACCACCTTTTGCTCTACCTACAGCAACATCATCACCAATGACAACTACTTTACAATCGATACCTTGTGATCTTGCTCTTTCAGCAGATAAACCAAAATGTAAGACATCACCTGTATAATTTTTAACGATAAGTAAAACACCTTTACTTGTTTCATTAATTAATCTAATACCATTAAGAATTTGTTTAGTACTTGGTGAAGCAAAGATATCACCACAAATGGCACCACTTAATAATCCATTACCAATGAAACCTGCATGTGTAGGTTCATGACCTGAACCACCACCTGCAATTAAAGCAACTTTAGAAGGATTTGTTTCTCTATAAAGGATTTTTTCTTCTGGTACAAGAGTTATTGATGGGTTACAAAGAGCAAATCCTTTCAAAGAAGAATTAACTGGATCGGAGACTTCGAATGATTTGACAGTCATGATTATTGGAATGTTTTGTTATTTTGACAAGGGGGGGGGGGAAAGTATAATAATAATGATAATAATATTTTATTGATTGATTATGCTTTATATAAGAAAAGCGAAACGAGTTTCACGTGCAATAAGACGAGCGTTTGTTTAACAGCAACAATGCAAAACAAGAATCAATTGATCCTTATGAAAGATTTCATGCCATTTCAAATTTACATTTGGAGCAAGATATATATTCAATATTTTTTTGGTATTACTGTTAAAAGGCGGGTAACGGTCCTTCAAATTTCTTTAAAACAATTTGTCAATGGTAAAAGAAAGAATAAACACCCATATATATATTTACATTGAAAATTTGTCCATTTTGAAACCACCATTATATTTGCCATGGACGTCCTACTCACCGAATTAATATCCGATGAATCCTTGCAAGAAAAGGAAAATTTCGAATACTGTCTTGAATCGTTAAATGATATCTTACAAAATAATACCAAAGATTATACAAATTATTTCTCATCAAAACCAATCTCTGGTACCATTGTAGAGGATACCGCTGAACTCGATGCACAAATTGCTCTCTTGGAGAAAAAAATTCGTAGTTTATTAATTAATAATAAGACTAATATGATTGATGAAATCTTTAATGAACCAAAAGAAGTGACAATGTTAAAAGATATTAAGAGTCAATTAGAACAATTATGGGAATTAGATAATAAATCAAAGAATTCTAGAATTAATAACGAGTCCCTAGTGGAAGATATCCTAGGAATAGAAAGAAATAATCAGGATATTCAAATTTCTAACGATGATGAATTTCATAAAGCATTAAAGATTCTAAAGGAAAGATCTTGTAATAAATCATCAAATAATATTGATTCTACTAATTTGGCTTTTGTCTTACAAAATTTAACACAAATAACAGATTTAATGGAATTACCATCATTAGTACGTACATGTATTAAGACGGGACATTATCAAGAAGCAATCTTAATCTTTACACATACAAATTCATTAAAATCAAAATTTCCAGATTCTAAAATTATTAATGATATTTGTTTAAATATTTTAAATGAAGTTAGTACTACTATGCTTAATGGATTAATTAAATTATTATCAACAAATTTAACTGTTAATTCATTGAAAAAAATTTTAAATTATTTAATTTCATTACCACCATTTTGTAATAACAAGGATAATATCTCTTTAATGATAGTTTATTTAAGAATGAGATTAAATTTTATTAAACAAGAAATCTTATCATATTCGTTACAAGAAAATGAAACCAATATATCTTTAATTGAAATGTCAATAAAGAGACAAATTGAAGTCATTAGAGAAAATGTTTTCACGTCTTTAACCGTTTACAACAATACATGTGAAATAAAGACGAAACCGTTATTAATTCCATTAAATAAAGATCTATGTGAAATCAAGACAGATGACGATATAGTGCTAAGTGTCAACGATAAACCTGTGGAGACTCACCCTATAATGTTAGGGTTTGTCGATGATTGTCTTAGTTCGTTACTCGATGAATTGATTAAGATTCGTGATACAAAAGGCCTTACAATGAGTAATTCCATATGTTTACAATTGGTCTACTGTTCCTTCCGATTACAAGATCTCAACGCCAACTACCACAATCTTTTCCTCAACAAAATCGTACAAACTTCACTGTTCACTACAGATCTGCTGATCTTCGCCATCAAGAAAAGATCTGAATTGGTTTCTCGATATTTATAGTTAGTGACACATGAAACAAATTCCTTTACTGAAAAAAATGTTTCGCTGCAAAAGAAACACGAATTTTGACACTTGAAAAAAAAAACAAAAAACAAACAAGCAAAAATTTATTCGTCACATCCCTTTTTAATTTGTTTTCATAACAATAATAGTTATAATTTACATATTTTAAATAAATAATTTAAATAATAAATTATATTTTTATTTACTAAAAAATTTTCTCATTTCATTTGTGTTTATTAAAAGAAAAACCAATCTCTGTTAATAGACAATGTCACAACAGGATAAAGCTCTTCCAGCTGATACTAATGAAATAAAGAAAAAACTTCCAGATGAAAGTTCTGGTAACTTACCTCAAAAAGTAATGAATGCTTACACTACTGGTTCTGAAAATCATTCATTATCTCAAAATAATGATATTTCAAATCGTAAAACTCACAAAAATGATAATGATATCCTAGTAGCATCTTCAGTTTTAGATTCAAATAAATTACCTACCGCAAATGAAAAAGGTACTATTGGTTCAGTTCCATTAGAAAAAATTCATCCTGAAGAAATGAAATTAGCTCCATCAAGAGATACAAATAAATTTGATACTTCAATTAATGGTCCAAGTTCATTAGATAAATTAAATTCAAATGATAAAAATTTTTTACAAAAAATTGATTCTGATACTTTATTTCCATGGAGAAGAATTGGTGAATTTCATTCTTCAGGTAAAGGTATTCCAATTACAATGGATTCAAATATAATGAAATCTTATATCATGGAAACTTTTTATAACGATTGGTATTATAATATAGTTATAGTATTAGGTACATGTTTCTTTGCTTGGTTATTTGCTTATTTTGGTTTTTCATGGTGGTCATTAGGTTTTGTTTTCTTTGGTACTACTTCAGTTTATAATACAGAATATCGTCGTTTTAATAGAAACGTTAGAGATGATTTGAAAAGAATTACCATTGAAGAAACTTTATCCGATAAAGTTGAAACAACAACTTGGTTAAATTCTTTCTTAGCTAAATTTTGGGTCATTTATATGCCTGTCCTTTCACAACAAGTTAAAGATAACGTTAATCCCGTATTAGAAGATGTAGCACCAGGTTATGGTATCGATGCTTTATCATTAGATGAATTCACTTTAGGTTCAAAAGCTCCTTCAATAAAAGGTATCAAGACTTTTACTAAATCAGGTAAAGATATCGTTGAAATGATAGTTTCTTTTGCTTTTACTCCAAATGATGTCTCTGATATGACAGCTATTGAAGCAAGTGAAAAGATTAATCCAAAAGTTGCTTTAGGTGTTACATTAGGTAAAAGTGTCATCTCTAAGAAAATTTCTGTCTTAGTTGAAGATATGAATATGGCTGGTAAGATGCGTGTTAAAGTAAAATTTGGTAAAATTTTCCCAAATGTTAAAATTGTCTCCGTTCAATTATTAGAACCACCATTAATTGAATTTGCATTAAAACCAATCGGTGGTGATTCCTTAGGTATCGATGTCATGTCTTTCTTACCTGGTTTAAAGACTTTTGTCAAGAGTATGATTAATAGTAACGTTGGTCCAATGCTTTATGCACCAAATCATTTAGATATTGATGTAGAAGAAATTATGGCTGCTCAAATTAATGATGCTATAGGTGTTCTTGCTATAACTTTAAATTCTGGTAATGATTTGAAAAGTTCTGATTTTATTACAAATACTGTAGATCCTTACGTCATCTTCTCCACAGAAAAGACTTTACCTGGTTCAACAACAAATGAAGTTCGTTCATCAATTAAAGAAAATGTTAAGAATCCAATTTGGAATGAAACTAAATTTTTATTAGTTAATTCATTAAATCAAAAATTATCAATGAAATGTTTTGATTTTAATGATGTTAGAAAAGATAATTTAATTGGTAATTTCGAATTCGATATGAATACTTTATTTCAACAACCAAATATTGAAAAATCAACTGGTGAATTAACAATAGGTACTAAATCAAGAGGTAATTTAAATTATTCATTAAATTGGTTTCCTGTTATTAAGTCAAACGATGAACAAGACACTGAAAGTTCTAATGAAACTGATGATAATGTTAATAATAATTTAACTGATACCGATATTGAAAATGAAAATGATTCAAATTCTGGTATTGCAAAGATTACTTTACAAAAAATTAATAATTTAGATACTTCTTCATCACCAACTGGTCGTTTAAGTCCATGTGCTAAATTATATTTAGATGGTAAATTAGTTAAAAGTTTTAGAACTTTAAAACATATTAATGAACCAACTTGGGATGAAACTTTTGAAATTTTAGTTCCATCAAAATCAAGTTCTAAATTTAAATTTAAAGTCTTTGATGATCGTAAGAGTAGTGGTCAAATTTTAGTTGCTGAATATGATTCAACTTTAGAAGATGTTATGAGTGCATTAAAATCTGGTCATGATTTTGTTAGTGCAACTCCAAGTGGTGATATTTATATGACAATTCAATGGAAACCTATTAAATTAACTGGATCTTTACTTTCATCAACAAATACTTTAGATCCTCTTGGTTGTATTAGATTAAACATGGGTCAAGCAATTGTTAAACAAGTTGGTAGTGGATTTGGTGATATTGATCCTTATTTTACAGTTTCCTTAAATAAACACGTTAAATTTAAATCTGGACATATTTCTGATACTAATAATCCAACATTTAATCAAATTGTTTACGTTCCTGTCTTAACTGAAAATCAATTTATTGATATATCATTATTTGATTATCAATCTGTTGGTAATGATAGATTTATTGGTTCAATTGATTTACCTGTTTCTGATATAATTACAAAGAATAAATTAAATGATAAATATGAATGTAAAAAAAATTTCTCTGATAAATTTATTAAATTAAGATTACGTAATCGTTCAAATGAACAAACTTCAAATACTTTTGATATTGGATTTTCATTTATTCCAACTGATAAAGTTTATTCACCACAAGAAATTCCTTTATTAAAAGAAAATGAAGAATCATTAAAGATTAAGAGAGAAAAATTTTCAAAAATTCAAGAAGAAAATTCTAAATTAATGAAAGAAAATCCAAATGATTATGAAATTGCTGAAATTAAAGATCCATTTGAAGATGATGTTAAAAAGATTAATGAAAAGAAAAAATTATCATTAAATGATTTACTTTCATTTAATGTTGGTATATTAACTGTTAAGATAAATAATGGTCGTCTTTCAACAACTTCAAGTTTTTTAAATGTTTTAATTGATGATATTGCTTATCCTGAAATAATTTCAAATAAATATAAAGGTCAATCAATTAATTGTGAACCAACTCAAATTTTTATTCGTGATTTAAAACATAGTAAAATTTTATTTAGAATTACAAAGAAACGTATTGCAAAAGAAAATGATGATATTATTGCTGAAACTTATTTAGATACAATTAAATTATTAAAAGATGGTTATGAAAAACCAACAACAGTTAATTTTAATGGTGGTTCAATTAATTTACAATTATTATATAATCCATCAACAATTAATTTAAAACCTTTTGAAACTGTTCTTGATACTGGTTTATTAAATTTAAATTTAATTTCTGCTACAAATTTATTATCTGCTGATAGAAATGGTAAATCTGATCCATTTATTCGTATTTTAGTTAATGGTGAAAAGACATTTAAGAGTCAAATTATTAGAAAGACATTAAATCCAGTTTGGAATGAAAATTGTAAAATTCAAATTCCATCAAGAAGTAAATCTAACATTGTCTTAAAGATATTTGATTGGGATCGTGCTGGTGATAATGAAGAATTAGGTTTTGTTAATCTTGATATTTTAAATATGGAACCAGGTAAAAAATATAATTGGGAATATAAATTAAATACACAAGGTAGTGTTAAATTACAAGGTATCTTTGAACCACAATATATTAAACCATGTTGTGTTGGTGCACAAAGAAATGCTGCTGATGTACCATTTAAAGCTATTGGTGCAGTTGGTGGTGTTGGTAAAGATGCTGCAGGTGCTGTTGCAGGTACTGCTTTAGGTGTTGTTGGTCTTGGTGCAGGTGGTATTAAGAAAGGTGGACATTTATTAAAATCTTTAGGTGGAAGTAGATTTAATAAAGAAAATAAAAGTAGAAATACATCAAGTTCAGGTAATAGTAATCAAGGTACACCAACTAGAAGTAGAACTTCATTTGATTTTGATCCAAGTATTCCAAATAATAGTTATGCTGTAGTTAATAATAATACACCTCAATCAAATAATAATAATTCAATTAGTGAACAAGAACAAAGATCAAATAATATCACAACACCAAGAAAATCAAGAGCCAGTAGTTTTGCACGTACTTTAGCTAATGGTGGTACATATGAAGGTACCCTAACAATCATATCAGCTGAAAATATTTCAAAGATAACTCAAATTAGAGTCTCCTTGACACAAGGTGGTAGAATTAAAGAATTATATAAGACAGATTCTAAGAAAAGTAATAGTGAAGGTATTGCAATTTATAATGAAAATTGTAAATTTAAAGCATCACCAGAAGCAAATTTAATCTTAACCGCAGTATCACATCATTTATTATCAAAGGATAAAGATCTTGGTGTTGCTCAAATTAGTTTAGGTGATTCCCAAATTCAAACAAATGAAAATCTTTCAGTTAAGATTGGTGATGGTAACGTTATATTGAAGATTAATTATGGTTATGATGTACCACCAATTCCTGAAGTACCACAAGAATATTCGGAGAATTAAACATGAATATAATTTTGTAATAGTTTCTATATTTGATTGTACATTTCTATATTTTAAAAAACAAGTAAGAAAATACGTTGTATTGTATTGTATTGTATTGTAATTGGTATGATGTTTGAAGTTCAAAACCTTGACTGCCAACACCCATTCCCCATGGAAAAGGTTTTTATTTTTTTCAATTTTTCAAAAATTTATTTTTGCGCGTGGAAAAATCTCATGGAAGCGACGCTGTTTTGCAGTGGGAAAGTTTTTCACTTGTGAATGGTGTTTGTCATTGCAGACTGGAAGAAATGATTGTGAATAGCGATAATGTAAGGTTAACGTATCGTTGTTAGGTGTGATGATTGGACATGCGCATTTTGATTTGAATTTTATTGATTAAAAGATACTGATGTATTATTAAAGTGGTTATATAATTTAATTGAAATTATCAGAAACAAACCGAATTAATATATCAAAATGAGTGCTCAACAAGTATGTCATATACTCTTTTTAAACCATTAAGTTATCTGTGATAATATAGAATTTTAATTTTTTACTAACAAGTACAATTTTTTTTTTTTTTTTTTTAAGGCTCCAAAATGGTATCCATCTGAAGACGTTGCTGCTCCAAAGAAGACCAGAAAGTCTATTCGTCCACAAAAATTACGTGCCTCATTAGTTCCAGGTACTGTTTTAATTTTATTAGCAGGTCGTTTCAGAGGTAAAAGAGTTGTTTACTTAAAACATTTAGAAGATAACACTTTATTAGTTTCTGGTCCATTCAAAGTTAATGGTGTTCCATTAAGAAGAGTTAATGCTAAATACGTTATTGCTACTTCTACCAAGGTTTCTGTTGAATCTGTCAATGTTGAAAAATTCAACGTTGAATACTTTGCTAGAGATTCAAAATTATCTAAGAAAGAAAAGAAAGAAGCTAACATGTTCCCAGAACAAACTACAAAACAAGTTAAATCTGAAAGAATTGAAGATCAAAAAATCATTGACAAGGCTTTATTAAATGAAATTAAAAAGACTCCATTATTAAAACAATACTTGTCCGCTACTTTCTCTTTAAAGAACGGTGATAAACCACATTTATTAAAATTTTAAATGATATATAATATATATGTATTTAAACAATTTTGTATTAACTGAATAAATATTTGGTAAACTAAACCGCAGGGCACTTACCCACAGACAAACACATACATATATTACTTACATTATTATGCATACCCGCACCCGCACCCGTACCCGTACCCGCACACCCGTACCCGCGGCAAATATCGGAAACCGCTAAACGAGCAAAATCTTGCCTGTTTCGAGGAAATATCGACTTTATCAATCGTTGCAGAAAGCCTTTTTAGGCAATAAAGATGAGCAACAAACTATATAATAGATCTATTCCCCCATGCTAAATCTCACATTATATATCTCTTTTCATTCATCTTTCTTTATCTTTCAATCTGTTTTCCAATCATATATTTTTCAGTTTTGATTGCTACACGTGAAAACAAATTTTTATTTTTGAAAAATTCGAAAATAAATCTTACATAAAACTTTTATTTTTATTTAGATAGAAACAAGAATATTATAATAGCTAATAGATATCATAGTAACAATCATCCCTAATAATGCCTTTATTATATAAAGGTTTTAATCATTTAGCAAAACCTTTTGCTTATACTGCAAAATTTTCTGCAAAACATCCAATTCATATCATTTTATCAATACTTTTATTATCAACTTTTGCATATCTATCTGTTATTCAACATTATTTTAATGGATTTCAATTAAATGATTCAAATCAATTTCAATCAAATTCTTTAAATGATTATAATTTCAATAATTTCTTCGAAACTTGTACTCATTATTATAAATCAAATGATAATAATAATAATAATAATTGGGAAATGATTAATTTAAATGATGCTAAAGATTTATATCCATCATCAAAACATTTTTTCTTATTTAATTTAAATTTTAAGAGAAATAATGAAATTTTACCAAATTTTAATAATACAATTTATGAATTTAATAATACAAAATTTATTCTCGATTCAAATCCATATACAGTTAATAATCAATTAATTGAATTTAATAATAATACAGATAATTCAATTCAATGGAGATTAATTAATAATAAAATTAATTTATTTGATTTAAAATTTAAAATTTCAACTTTATATCAATTAGGTACAAATCATTTAAATGAAACTGATTCTTTCGATATTATTATCATATCAATGGCTTATTTAACAATGATTTATACAATTATTAATTTATTCGTTAAATTAAATAATCATTCTGATTCATCAAATTATTGGTTAGGTTTTGCCACTATTTTAAATTCAAGTTGTTCTTTAATCTTCTCTCTTTTCTTCACTCAATGTATTATGAAAAGATTCGTACCAGTTATAAGTTTAGTAGAAGGTTTACCATTTATTGTCATTGTCATAGGTTTCAAGAATCAATTAAAATTAGCAATTAATGCTTTAAGAAAAATTGAAAAATTCGGTATCTCAAGAAAGATGACTCCAGATAAAATTGTATTCTTAGCCATGTCTGAAGAAGGTGGTCGTTTAATTCAAGATAATTTATTATGTTTAATAGCATTTATTGGTTGTTCAATTTATGTTAAAAATTTAAACATTTTAAGTAATTTTTGTATCTTTGCCACTTTAATCTTAATCTTTGAATTAATTTTAACTTGTACTTTTTATTCTGCTATCATTTCATTAAAATTAGAAATTAAAATTATTCATAGATCAACTATTATAAAACAAACTTTAGAAGAAGATGGTGTCATTCCATTAACCGCTGAAGTTATTTCAAATGCAAATGAAAATAAAAATACTAAAAAATCTTCTTTAATTTCAACTTCTTCAATTACATTAGGTAAATTATTCGTCATAATTACATTCATTTTAATTCATTTTTATAATTTCGGTTTTAATTGGATACCAAATTATAAAGATATTACAAATTTTATCTTTAATAAAAAAATTTCAAAACCATTTATTAAATCAAATAATTATAAAAATTTACCAAAATTTTTCAATTCAACTGTTTTCCATAAAAATTTTAATAATAATAAACCAATCTTAATATCATTAGTCTCAACACAATATTATGAACCAACTAAAAAAATTCATCAATTAGAAGATTTAATCTTAAATTTTATTCATTATATTTCAATTGCAATTCGTGATAGATTAATTAGTAAAATTGTTTTCTTCGCATTAATTATTAGTGCTTCAATTAACGTTTATTTATTAAATGCAGCAAGAATTCATATTAATTATACAGTTGATGATTTAATTAAAAAGAAAAATTCTTTATTAGAAAAATTATCTGCTCCTGTTTCAACTAATAATAATAACATTGAAAAATTACCATCAAAGAAATCTATTAAGAAAGATAATAAAAAGAAACGTGATGTTATTAAAGAAAAGGTTAATCTTGAAAAGACAACTATTTTAAAACCAGAAAAAATTGAAACTATTACTACTACAACATCAACAACTTCAACTTCAACTTCTGATAGTGAAAATGATGAAATAATTCGTCCATTAATTGAATTAGAAGAAATTTTGAAAAATGGTAACGTTAAAGATTTAAATGATAAAGAAGTAACACATTTAGTCGTAAATAATAAATTACCATTATATGCATTAGAGAAAAAATTACAAGATACAACAAGAGCTGTTTTAATTCGTAGACAATCTCTAGCCATCCTTGCTGATTCTCCTGTCTTATCCACTGAACGTTTACCATATAAACATTATGATTATGATCGTGTATTTGGTGCTTGTTGTGAAAATGTTATTGGTTATATGCCATTACCTGTTGGTGTTATCGGTCCATTAATTATTGATGGTGTTCCATATCATATTCCAATGGCTACTACCGAAGGTTGTTTAGTTGCATCTGCAATGCGTGGTTGTAAAGCAATTAATTCTGGTGGTGGTGCTGTTACTGTATTAACTAAAGATGGTATGACAAGAGGTCCATGTGTTCGTTTCCCATCTTTAGCAAGATCTGGTGCTTGTAAAATTTGGTTAGATTCTTTAGAAGGTCAAGAAAAGATTAAGAAAGCATTTAATTCAACTTCAAGATTTGCTAGATTACAACATATTCAAACTGCATTAGCAGGTGATTTATTATTTATTAGATTTAGAACCACTACAGGTGATGCAATGGGTATGAATATGATTTCAAAAGGTGTTGAATTTTCATTAAAACAAATGGTTGAAGAATTTGGTTGGAATGATATGGAAGTTGTTAGTGTTTCTGGTAATTATTGTACTGATAAAAAACCTGCTGCAATTAATTGGATTGAAGGTCGTGGTAAAAGTGTTGTTGCAGAAGCAACAATTCCAGGTGATATTGTAAGAAAAGTCTTAAAGAGTGATGTTAGTGCATTAGTTGAATTAAATATCTCTAAGAACTTAATTGGTTCCGCTATGGCTGGTTCTGTTGGTGGATTTAATGCACATGCAGCAAATCTTTTAACTGCAGTTTATTTAGCTTTAGGTCAAGATCCTGCACAAAATGTTGAAAGTTCAAATTGTATTACATTAATGAGAGAAATTGATGGTGATTTAAGAATTTCAGTTTCAATGCCATGTATTGAAGTTGGTACCATTGGTGGTGGTACAGTCTTGGAAGCACAAGGTGCTATGTTAGATTTATTAGGTGTTCGTGGTCCACATCCAACTAGTCCTGGTGATAATGCAAGACAATTAGCAAAAGTCATTGCATGTGCTGTTATGGCAGGTGAATTATCATTATGTGCTGCATTAGCTGCAGGTCATTTAGTTCAAAGTCATATGGCTCATAATCGTGCAAAGAAACCTGAAGCTTCAACAGCTGCTAACCCAGTTATTGCAGAGACTCCAACTGCAACTGAAAATAAATCAGTTGAAGATATTGAAAGGTTAAAACAAGGTGCCGTTACATGCATAAAATCATAGATATACATATATTTACCTTGTAATAGAATTTAAAGTTCTAATGTAAATTAAAAACAAAAAAAAAAAAAAAAAAAAAAAAAGTTTTAATTTAATTTAATTTTATTTTATT
>JAMSGN010000165.1:0-46227 GCA_030462905.1 Jamesozyma gamospora
GCTCTTTGATATATTTGATAAGAAAATAATTATTTGTAAAAATATTAAAACCTGTAAATCATTTGAGTCAAATAATTGGTTCCAAAACTCATGTAATTTTAATACATTAAAATTATCTTCTAAATTATTTAGTTCAAAATTTTGTACTAATTCAGTTTCAATAAATTTTTCAAGGTTAATATTGTGATTATTTAGATTTTCTTTAGTTAAATTTATGAATAAATATTCCAGTGTGTCTTCAAAATTATTAGAATCATCTTCATCTAGTTTATTTAGAGTAATTGTTTCAGAGAATAATTTTACTAGAGTCTTTGTATTATCATTCATTGAAAAAGTATGTATTTTTGGTGATTATGAAAATCTGTCATTGGCATTTAACTTTTAAGTTTTGCCTATTTCATCGTATACCATTTTAAAATAGGGACCTAATTTTTCGTTTTCTAGATAAAGGCAGTTTTCACTGTGCGAATCATTAAAGAAATGACAGAAATAAAAGGTTGAACATGATGAAAACTTTCAATAATAGTTCTCACTTTGTTAATTGTCACAATTTCGTGTGAAATATTTCATTAACTTAGAAGAAATTGCAAAGTTCAACTTGGGTATGACGATACGAACTAGGTTGTCATGAATTTTCGCAAGTCAAACGATGAATGCAAGAGTTTATAGAGATACAGACTATAAATGGTCAGTGATTACGATTTGATGGTATTGCAAACCAACGATGCAAACGTTCTTTAATGCGTTTGCAATGGAAACTTTCCATGCTGTGAAATTGTTACAGCCTTGCAGTTTTCTATCAAAAAAAACAAAAACAAAAACGATGCGGTTTTTCATTTTTCAAATCGCAAAGCAAAAATTTTCAGCGATTTGGAAAAAGTTTCTTCGTTTTTAAGAAACACTTTTCTTATTAAGAAACTTTTCACTTCTGACTTTGAAGGAAAACAATAATAAAGAAAACGCATAATGTCTAGTATGTTCATTTATATAATCACAATATTTCGTTTGAATTCATTTACTAACAATAATATTTTTTATTTCATTTTTTTTTAAATAGACGTTGTTCAATCCCGTGACAATTCCCAAGTCTTTGGTGTTGCTAGAATCTTTGCTTCTTTCAACGATACTTTCGTTCATGTTACCGATTTATCTGGTAAAGAAACTATTGCTAGAGTTACTGGTGGTATGAAAGTTAAAGCTGATAGAGATGAATCTTCTCCATACGCTGCTATGTTAGCTGCTCAAGATGTTGCTGCTAAATGTAAAGAAGTTGGTATTACCGCTGTTCATGTTAAAATTAGAGCTACTGGTGGTACTAGATCAAAGACCCCAGGTCCAGGTGGTCAAGCTGCTTTAAGAGCTTTAGCTAGATCTGGTTTAAGAATCGGTCGTATTGAAGATGTTACTCCAGTTCCATCTGATTCTACCAGAAAGAAGGGTGGTAGAAGAGGTAGAAGATTATGATTTGTCTTGTGTGCATATCATTATTTTTTCATCTTTTACTAATCTGATTTCGTAAATATATCAAGTATTTATATATCCATTTAATAAATGTCATAGTTTATTATATTATATTTAAATCATTATTATACAATGTATTTCTTTATTACTTTCTGTCAATTTTATTATGACGAAAATGTGACTGCTTTTATTAATAATGGAAGGTAAGGATGTAAAAAGGTTTTGGGTGTGGGTTTTATAAGCATTTTTTTTGTTGTTTTATTTTTTTTTCTCTATTTTCTCTTTCAACAGCATTTCCGTTTTCGTCGGTGCGGTTTTCCGTCTGCGAAGAGTCTGTGTCAATTTACTGAGTAATACAGATTAGCAATAGTTTAGACATAGTTTCATTAAAAAAGAATAGTATTTGGTCCTGACAATATTATCAAGATACATGAAAAGAGACGTGTAAACGAGAATATTCAAATGCCTGTATGTCAAGATATGCTATTGAAATGGTTATAATACTATAAAAAATTGACTCCATTGCAGCAATAAACAAGGAACGATACTGAAATTTTCTAGACAAACTATGTTATTTGACCCATTATATTGAGCATATTTATTTGATCTCACTCATGATGCATGTCGATGGGAATGGTGCAAATGTCCCATAGGATAACTTTAGTGGTAGTACAAAACTTCAAAACACATTCCATAAAGTATGGAAAATGAATATGAAATATCTATAATGAAATTCCACAATAATAGACACAATTTTTTATAGCAAGCAAACCTTTTCAAAGAAAAATCATTATACTAACATTACACCAATTTTTATTATTGATAGGCTCAAAAATCTTTCAGAACCAAGCAAAAGTTAGCTAAGGCTAAAAAGCAAAACAGACCATTACCACAATGGATCAGATTAAGAACCAACAACACTATCCGTTACAACGCCAAGAGAAGAAACTGGAGAAGAACTAAGATGAACATCTAAGCGAATCCTTTTGTTAGATTTATCAAAGAATACGTATATATATATGTATGTATTTGATTTGCTTTCTTTATGTTTATAGATGTATTTACTGGGTTTTAATTTAGTCATCTGAAAGTTTTTTTTTTCTATGCAATTTTTACATAATCTTTACATATTATAATCCATCTGACTTTAACTACAACCATACAATCCCGCTACAAGCAAACAACTTGCTGTGCAGATTCAAATCATCAACCCATCAGCAAGAAATTACAAGTTATCAAATTGATAATTCCAACTTCTTGGCTTGTTTATTTTCTTATTCTTTACATTTTTACACTGCAATTTCTGTAACGTGTTAATTTTTCTTCAACGCGAACGCCAATTTTTACGAAACGAAAAACAAAAATCCCTTTGTTTTGAATGGCACTGAAATTGCGAATAGGGGCAATCACATTTGCCACCAAATGATCAACAACAATGAAAATACAAGAAATCCTCTTAACTCATAACAATTGAGTTCTGTTTCAAATTATATTTGAAAGTTGTTTTGCTATTTCATAACTCTGTAGATGAAATATTTTCAAACATAATCGTCAAAAAAAAATAAAACACACTATCAATCTTATGCATAGACTTATGTGTATATATTGATTTTACCATATTATAAGACAATAATGGAAAATAAAAAAAAAATCACCGGAACTTTAACTAATATACCTGAAATTATTGATCCTGGTATCACAATCCCGATTTATGATGATGTTTTAGATTCTGAATTAGGATCTCAACAGACTCAAAAATTAGGCTCTTACAGATCCCGTGCAGGAAAATTTTCAAATACGTTAAGTAATTTATTACCTTCAATTAGTGCAAAATTACATCATTCAAAAAAATCAAAAAATACGACAGATGAAACTTCAAGTACAACTGGAAGTTTTGAATCGATCGATTTTTTCAAATTTACCAAAAATAGCCCATCAAAAAATAATGATGTCTCAACGACACCAAAAGTAACAAATACCGATACCTTGGTGACTAATAATTTAACTCCACCAAATGAAACTGTTAAATTAGTTCATTTCCCAACCACAACAGATTCTTTATTAAATGTTCCAAGAAAATCAAATGATTCATTTAATTTGAATTTAACTTTATCTAATCAAATCTCAAGACCAAGAAATGATACAAATTCTTCTCAAATCACTTCTTTATCTTCTTTAGCTCAAAATACAACAGCTTCAAATATAATATGGAATAATACATATAACAATACGTTAAATAACGATATTAACGCCACCAATTCATCATTAAAAGATTATTCAAATTCAAATTATTACGATTCTCTTGTACCACCAATTTCTAATGTAAATAATGGAGATAATACTTCAATTACAACATCAATAAATAGAAATTTAAATGTTTGGAATAATAATGAAATCATTAATAATAGGCAAAGATCAACGTCAAATGCTTCAAGTGTTTATACAGATGCTAGACAATCCGAATACGGTGGACGGTCCCGTGCAACTTCTAATTATTTACCAAATCAATTTCAATATAATGAACCACCATTTATTGCAGATGAACTCGATCCAAGATCAATTAATTGGGTGTCAACCGATCCGAATATACCTTCAATGAATCAAATAGCAAATTTATTACCAACAAATACCATTTCTATATCTAATGTATTTCCATTACAAGACCAACAACCTCATCTTACTAATGCCATTAATTTAACAAGTACATCTTTAGCAACTTTATGTAGTAAATATGGTGAAGTCAAATCAGCAAGAACTTTAAAAGGTTTAAATATGGCTATTGTAGAATTTGATACCATTGAAAGTGCTATACGTGCTTTAGATGGTTTACAAGGTAAAGAAGTATCAATGATTGGTCTTCCAAGTAAAGTTTGTTTTGCAAAAATTTTACCAATGCATCAAACATCTCAACAAAATTTTAATCAATCATCCATGATGACATATGAAGATAATGCACCTCAACCTTTATTACATGAACAATTATATAATGGATCTGTTACTCTCCAACAACAAGGTAATTTTTCAATTCCTGTTTTTAATCAGTATTATCAATATCAACAATATAATACTTCATCTCAAAATTCAAATCAATATTATCCCAATTATTATCATTATAACTCTTCTTCATCTATTACTTCAAATAATAATGAAAAAGAACAATGTCCTTTCCCATTACCACCACCAAAGATTAATAATCAACAAAATGAGTTAATTAAAATTATTAACGATTTTGATTTTAAACATGATGAAATTCAAATAAACAATTTTATTAAAAAAGTAATTGATTTTAAAGGTACATTCGATACGACAAATTTTGGTTTATTACCAGATCCTCAAGAAAATAAATATTTTGATGTACCAAGTCTACGTGAAATAAGAAAAACAATAGAGAATAATTCAATGACAAATTTAGAATTAGAACAATTAGCTTTAGCAATGTTAGATGAATTACCTGAGTTATGTTCTGATTATCTTGGTAATACAATAGTTCAAAAATTATTTGAATCTTGCTCTGATATTATTAAAGATATTATGTTAAGAAAGACAAAAGATTATTTAGCTTCTATGGGTGTTCATAAAAATGGTACATGGGCTTGTCAAAAAATTATAACAATGGCAAAGACTCCAAGACAAATAAATTTAGTCATAAACGGAATTCAAAATTATTGTACACCTTTATTTAATGACCAATTTGGTAATTATGTCATTCAGTGCGTTTTAAAATTTGGATTTCCATGGAATAGTTTTATATTTGAAAGTATCGTTGCTAATTTTTGGATAATTGTTAAGAATAGATATGGTGTTAGAGCCGTTAGAGCATGTTTAGAAGCTCATGATATTGTTACAATAGAACAAACTTTAATATTAAGTGGTATGATAGTATTATGTTCACAATATTTAGCAACTGATCCAAATGGAACTCTTTTATTAACATGGTTTTTAGATACTTGCGTTTTAAATAAGAGACATTCTGTCTTGGCTCCATACATTACCAAATATATCATTGAATTAAGTAGTCATAGATTAGCTTCAATGACTATCTTGAAAATTTTAAGTTATAGAGGAGATGATGTCGCTAGGAAAGAAACATTACAAGCAATATTTGGATCAATTAATTCTGAAGATTTACCTTCTACATTAAAAAAAATTTTATGTGATACAAATTATGGTTCAACTTTTATCTATAAAGTCTTATCCATGCCATTATTAGATGATGAACTCAAATTTCATATTATCAAACAAGTTCGTAAAATTTATAAAGATATTCAACCATCTCAACAACATAGACGTTTAATGGAAGAAGTCGGTTTAATTCCATTTAATTCAGGAAATCAAATTAAAAATCGTAAAAATAGTCTTTCTCATGTATTTAATTCAGAATCAAATTCACATGCAAGAGCTGTATCAATGAATAGCGTACGTAGTAATGGTTCAAGAAAAACTACTATTAACCAATCTGTTATTCCAAATCATGTACCAACAGCTTCCATTTCATCCAGTATCAATGAATCGGGGAATTCGATGGGATACTATGATTATCCCGGCGGTTTCCCTGTTGGATTTACCAATAATAACGGAGGCAATCAACCAGGCATGTTTTCTTCAAATGACGATGTTGCATCCAAATTAGAAAGATTAAGTTTGAACAATGGTACTCACATATCGATTCCGCAAGTAAGTATTACAAATCCAAATAACAATACAGGTATTGTGACAAATTTAAATAATAGTTTAGGTAAAGAATTTACAAACGCGGATAAGAATGTAAATTATTGAGTAGGGACTGGAACTAATTAATCAGAACCGTTGGATCCTACACTTTTTTTTTTCCATTGTGCATTGTGGTTGGTTGTACGCAGAGAACTCAACACCACGAACTTTTTCTCAACAACAATAATAACGAGTATATTTAAATAGTAAATAATTTTAGCATGGTATAATACATAACAATTATAATGACCACAACATCTTTTGTAATTCTTATTCAAGCTTGTTCTTTGAAGTAAAAAAATAACGTCGGGGTAACGGTTTGTTACTCCACAAAGTTTTATGAAAGTTCCCTTTTCGCGGCAAATGAATTTGATATTATATGTGTAAAAAGATAGATAAAATAACTATCGTTGCATACAAATAATAGATAAGTTGTCAACCTTACCTTTCAAGTCGTTTTTACATTTGACTTATCCCAAAGGCATTACACATTATTACACGTTTTGGTTTGGTTATAAAGTTTGTTCCGTGATAGTTAGTCTCGTCTAAATTATACATACTGAACCTAAGGAAAATACTTGTATCAAAATTTTTTTATCAATACAAATATATCAAATCATTACTATTGTTCAACCACATATTATTTTGCTAAGTTTTTCCATTTTTTTTCTTTTTTTTTGACAATACTTCGAAATATGAACTATTTTAATGAAGATCAAGATGATCACAATTATGGGCGTCGAGAACCGACTCCAGAACAAGAGGAACGACAACAATTTCCTTCGCAGGGATTGACTTTTAACTCACCAGTTGAAGGAAATTTATTACAGAGTCCTCCTAATGTACCTGAATATAACGGATTTAGAACCGCAGTTTCCCCAAATTTAAATCAAACGGGTGAGAATAACACATCTGGAAATAATAATAATAATAATTCTAATATATTGAAAGATATTTATCAATCTGTTGATTCAACTTTTTCTCATATGGATCAAAGTGATATAGATAAAATACAATTATTTCAAGATACTTTACAAAGTAAAGTTGAAAATTTTCTTATTGTCATTGAAGGTAAAAGACGTACAATTTTAAGTGAAATTGATCTTGATAATATGAAATTAAAGCAATTACAATCACAAAATTTTCCCCGAGCAGCGAATTACTTAAATAAATTACAAAGAATAAGGTTGAGAGCCATTGAAACGGAAACTTTAGAATTACAAAAATTAAGATCAAAAATTTTAAATATTGTTGAAGAATACAAAAAAACTATAAGAGATTATTTGATTAAAAAAGTGGAAAATCCCGACTTAGAAAATCCAACCGATAGATTTTATCAATGGATCATGGTCCTGGATTTAGAAAAAGAATCAAACTTAACTAAAGGTTTTCAAGAATTATGTAATTATTCAAAACAAGCTATTACTAGTTTAGAAAATCCACAATCCATATTATTGAGAGATCCTAGAGAACCACACGTTGAAAGACTTAATTATGATCATTTCAATTTTATTAATAAGGATACCACTCCTTTTCCACTTCATAGATTACCTTCTGAAATACTTTACTTGGTTTTAGATAAATTGAGTTCAAAGATTGATATTGTTACTTTATTAACTGTTTGTAAATTATGGGCATTAATCATAGTTAAAATATTATATTACAGACCACATATTAGTAAAAGGCAGCAATTGAATTTATTCTTAAAGACGATGGCATTAAACTCGACTGAAACAATATTCAATTATCGTTTAATGATTAAAAGGTTAAATTTTTCGTTTGTAGGTGATTATATTTATGATAAGGATTTATATCATTTTGTTGGATGTAATAATTTAGAACGATTAACATTAGTATTTTGTAAGAATATTTCAAGTGATCCCGTGTCTGCCGTTTTAAAGGATTGTAAATTTTTACAAAGTGTAGATATTACTGGAATTAAAGAAGTAAATGATAACGTCTTTAATGTATTAGCTCAAAGTTGTCCAAGAGTTCAAGGGTTTTATGTTCCAATGGCTAGACTTGTAAGTTTTCCTGCTTTAAAGAATTTTATGATTCATTCGCCAATGTTAAAAAGAGTTAAAATTACTTTAAATAATAATATTAATGATGAATTAATTCAATTATTAGCTGATAAATGTTCAATGTTAGTGGAAGTCGATATAACTGGCAGTGCAAATGTTCATGATGAAAGTTTAATTAAATTATTTGTTAAATTATCACAATTAAGAGAATTTAGAATTACAAATAATTATAATATAACTGATAAAGTATTTGTGGAACTAAGTAAAAATTTAGATCAATTACCAGCATTAAGATTAATAGATTTTTCAAGTTGTGAAAATATAACAGATAGAACTATTGAAAAATTAGTTCTATTAGCACCAAGGTTAAGAAATATCTTTTTGGGCAAATGTAGTAGAATAACAGATAGTTCTTTATTCAACTTAGCCAGATTAGGTAAAAATTTACAAACCATTCATTTTGGTCATTGTTTTAATATTACAGATCAAGGTGTTAGAGTATTAATTCAATCATGTCCGAGAATTCAATATGTGGATTTTGCTTGCTGCACAAATTTAACAAATAGAACACTGTATGAATTGTCTGATTTAAGTAAATTGAAAAGAATAGGATTAGTAAAATGTTCACAAATGACTGATGAAGGTTTATTAAATATGATATCACTTCGAGGTAGAAATGATAGTTTAGAAAGAGTTCATTTATCATATTGTTCAAATTTAACAATTTATCCAATTTACGAATTATTAATGGCTTGTCCAAGATTATCACACTTATCTTTAACTGCGGTTCCATCATTTTTGAGACCTGATGTGACGGTATTTTGTAGACCAGCACCAAGTGATTTTAGTGATAATCAAAGACAAATTTTTTGTGTATTTTCTGGTAAAGGTGTACATAAATTACGCCATTATTTGACTACATTAACTACACCGACTAATGGACCTCAAACAGATATTAATGAAGTATTATCAAAATATGTTATTTCTAATAATATACTATTAACGAATGAAACCTTAGAATCTGGAATTGAAAGAATATCAACTGAATTAAATCAAGATTCTGCTGCAATATTAGCAGCTACTGGAATGAATCAAGTACCTGGATTAGGTAATGAATTTTCATTAGAGAATATAAATTTTGAAAGATTAGATAGTATATTTAGTTGGTACAATAGTCCGATAAATGATTATCAAATAACTAGCGAAGAGCTTAATAATTTGATTACTCTAATTAATAGAAAATTTTGTGATGATCCGTTTAATGGAGAATTTGAAGACAACGATGGAATTATTGTTCCAGGGGGTAATAATAATTTGAATGGTGAAATGTGCCACGTTGTCAGAAAATTCCATGAATTAGATGAACGTGTTGATGATTTTGAAGTTAATGTTGCAAGTTTAGCTCGTGTTCAATTTCAATTTACTGGATTCTTATTACATGAAATGGCTCAAATTTTTATGCAAATCTCTGATATCAACGAATTAATAGTTAACGTTCAAAATAGAGTTTATGAATCAAATATTGATGATGATATTAAAGGTTTATTCATTTGGAGAATTTTATTTAATGATAAATTTCATGAATTATTACAGAAATTTAAAGTTTCTACAATAGTATTAAGATTATATGTTAAAGATAGTATTACTTTATTAACAAGGCAAAGAGAAATTGCTTTATCAAATGAAAGAGCCAATTGGAATGTTTCAGATAATGATAATGCAATAACTACAGAAAATAGTAGTGATAATGACCAAAATAGTAGTAATTTAAATGTTGAAGGATCAGATAATAATAATAATATTAATAATAATGCGATCAATTTTGATGGTCGAAATATCAATAGTCGATTTACCTCAAATGAGGAAAGTGTTCAGGCTTTGACGTCAAGAATTATGGAACGATTAAATAACGATGATATAAATACATCAACATTTGTTTCTAACAATAATAATAATAATATCAACATAAATCAAAATTTGAACAGATCAAGATTTGTAGAGAATTTTTCTGAACATGTTAATGAGAGACATTTTCCGATGAATAATAATGAACAAAACAATGATCATATTAACTTACCTTTTTTACGAGGTACTAATAGAACACCGTTGTTAACTAATGAACAAATGATAATGTTACAAACTGGTATAGGAGATCCAACTGCATTAAATGCTTTACAAGATCGAAGAGATTTAGGTAATGATGTTCGGATGGAAGATAATTCAACTACACCTGATAATGTTAGTGAATTTAGAGATGATTAAAGGTTTTAACTAATTATGCATAATATATATACTTATATACATATATTGTGAAAAATACATATATTGCAAATAAAGAATATAGTAAAACAAAAAAAATGAAAATAAAAATATTTTTACATTTTTAATTTTGAACTGTTTATTATAGAGCATCGAATTTTTTAGCTAAATTAATTAATAATTCGTCATTATTCTCATTTAAATTTATTATTAAATCTTTATAAAGATCAAATTTTTTTTTCAAAAGGTTAAGTTTTAAATTTGACTTATCAACAAAATCTTTATGAATTAAATTAATTTTATAATGAATCCAGTCATTAAAAATCATATCTAATTCATTATTTGGTATTTTATTTATGAAAAAATTTAAATCACCATCTTTATCATTATTTAAATTTGCATCATTAAAATTGATATATTTTAATAAATCATGGAAATAAGTTTTAATTAAATTATTATCTTTTTCAATTTCATTAAAATTTAAATTTAAAGTGTTTACCTTTTCATTTTCAAATGGTGAAGATAATTTTAATGGTTTTATTAATTTATTTAAATTTTCAAAAGAATTATGATTATTATTTGTTATACTATGTAATTTACCATTTTTAGAAATGCCTAAGACGTCGTTCAAAAATTGGTTTTGATTTATTATTTAAAGTATGTTGTGGACTAGGTATTGGCGTTGAAGATGTACTTGAAATATGTGATGATGATGACGATGATGATGATGATGATGATAAATTTAAATCAGCAGGTAAATTATCTAATTTCGTTTTTGAATTTTCTTCTATTAAATTATTAATTGGTGTACTTTCATTAATATCATCTTGTGAAAGAATTTTTATTGGTGTTGAAAGTGTAGAAGAAGTTTTTTGATTTAAGTTTATTTTATTTAGCGTACTCTTTTTATTAATTTCCTTATTTTCATCGTTCTCTTTCAATGGTGAAATATGTACCACAGATAATGCAGTAACATATTCTGGTGATGATTTTTCTCTTGAAGGTGATTTTGATGGTAATAAATCA
Organism: Jamesozyma gamospora; assembly: GCA_030462905.1. Lineage (NCBI taxonomy): Eukaryota > Fungi > Ascomycota > Saccharomycetes > Saccharomycetales > Saccharomycetaceae > Jamesozyma > Jamesozyma gamospora. Next base: position 11,481 of record JAMSGN010000165.1, read on the forward strand.
ATTTTATTTTCTGTAAAAGGATTTGGTGTCTTAACTAAATTTTTTTCATTTGCAGTTTGTTTTTGTTTTTCGTTTTCTTTAATTGGTATATTAAATGTACTATTATTAAAGCTGAAGTCATCAGTTGTATCATAATTATCATCTAATAATTTATTTGGTTTTGTTAAATTTTCTCTTTTCTTATAGACATGATCTTTTAAATTTATTTTTACTTGATTTTTATCATCATTTGAAATATCCAATGACGATGATGACGAAATTTTTTTCTCAGGTGAAAATTTGACTAATTTAATCATTTTTTGTGGTTTTAATGGTGAATTTGTTGATAATCTCTTTAATGAATTATTTGATTGATCATCACTTGGATTTGCTTCTCTATATGTGGAATCATTACTATCAGATAGATTTATATCATCAATTGAATCTTTATGATCGTCATTATCATTATTATTATCAATTGAATCCTTATGATTATCACTATTATTATTATTATTATTATTATTATCATTTATACTAAATAGTTCTTTATTATGAATCACAGAATTATTTGATAAATCATTATTTTCAATTTCAATTATTGAATTTTCTTCATCTTCAATATTAAAATTATTAAAACCATTTAAGTTTAAATCATTCAAGATATTTTGAGTAATTTCATTTAAATTAAAATGTTTCAGAAAACAATCTAAAAAATGGCAATTATTTGAATTTTTTTGTGTTTGAAATTCATTCCAATGTAAAAGTAAAAAATCAAATCTATTATTAATCTTTGTAAAATCAATATCAATTAAAGTCTTACAAAAGATGCAAAAAAAAAAATTTGAATTTGAATTATCATTTTGTAAATCTGGTAAAAGATTATTAAAATTTGTTAATGATTCGTCGTAAATAATTAAGCAAGAATCAGCTAAACCTTTTTTAATCATTTCCAAATTATTTAAATTAGAAAAATTTTCTATAAAGGATAAATTATTATAAAAGCCGTTCCAAATTAGCTTGTTATTGATAATTTCATTGAAATAAGTATCATTTTCCCAATTTGAAAAATTATTATTAAGTTTATAATCATTTAATAATTTTAATCTAATATAATTTAATAGGCAAAAATTTTGATTTGATAAATGATTAGTTAGTAAATTAATTATTGTTTGTTTCCAATCTTTTGCTTTTCTTGATCTGAAATTTCTTAATGATGAGATTGATTTGTGACAATGAATACAGGTACAATTATCCTTTTCCACTGATGATGGATTGAAGTAAAAACCTAACAATGACAATTTTTCATACGGAATAACTTTATATCTCCATTTGTACGTTTTATTATTTTGAAAAGTTGATTTTCTTTGTGAATTATTCATTATTTGATTGTTTATGTTGTCAATATTTTAACTATAAAATTTCTATTATTTTTCATTTTTGTTTGTTTTTATTTTAAAAACAGCAAAATGAAAACAAAATAAAATAAAATAAAAACTTTTATAGAGAAAATATATAAAATATTTAAAAAGTGAAAGATGCATTTTAGAAATCAAAGAAAAAAATTTTTGGTTGTCATTTCCAGTTTGTTAATAATATTGGTCTTTGTGTTTGCTAAGGATATTAGAATTAGTTGGATTGGTGACAATGTGATACGTACAAAATCTACTGAAGAAAGCTCAGTGAAAAATCTAATGAAAGTGGAAACTGAGAAAAAAGTATTCGATTCAATTATGCCTAGTATGCCAAATCTCGAAGCCAAGCAAGAACTAGGCAGAGCTTCTTGGAAATATTTTCATACTTTATTAGGTAGATACCCTGAAGAACCAAATGAAAAAGAACAAGAAAAATTAAAGGATTTTTTGACATTGTATGCTGAATTGTATCCCTGTGGTGAATGTTCGTATCATTTTGTTAAATTGATGGAAAAATATCCTCCTCAAACTTCTAGCAGAAAGACTGCAGCAATATGGGGATGTTTTGTTCATAATAAAGTTAATGAGTATCTGAAGAAAGAAATGTTTGATTGTAATAACATTTTAGAAGAGTATGATTGTGGATGTGACTAAATGAAATGATGTTTTTTTTTGTTAAATGAAGAGTTTAAATGTTAAATTTATGTAATTATACAACAACTTGAATTTGTATTTGCATTTACATTTGCATTATTTTGCGTAGTATTATTTAATGAATTATTGTAAAGATATGAAAATTTTCTGAAATGATTTGAACCTCGTTTGGGATAATTCCAAAGTTCAGATAAAGCCCAATCTCTTTTACTTGATGTGAAATTTATTATTGAAAGACAAGCGTTTGATGCTGTTATTCTATCACGGGTTAATTCCTCTTTCAGTTTTGAATTTAGATCTGTTATTCGTTTTAGTTTTAAAGTTTTGATTCCCGCTGACAGTTCACTGGGTGATAATTCAATTAGATCTTCTTCGGACATATGGTGGTTACCTTTATGGTCACTGTAACTATTTATTTTGTTTTTTTTTGCACTTCTGCATATATTTATTTATTTCATTTAGTTCATTTATTGTAATCATGTTAATTTTCACATCATTTTGAAATTGCGGAGATGAAAAACAAGGGCAGAAATTGTAAAAGAGCAACAGTTTGTGAGTTTTGAAGAGATGACACAGGGAAAGGTGGTATTGTAGTCAAATGTGTGTTCCCAATTGTTGTCTGTCTTTAACGTTTTTACTGTTGTTATTGTCGTTGTTTTTTGAGAATTTTTCCCAAGGTTGAAATTATTCAACCAAATGTATCGTGGCCAGCGAACCATGGCATTATAAGTTTTTCGCTGTTGACAAATATTTAGTAGACTACATATAATATATTCTCGAGGAAAACAGTTTCTTGTTATTGCGCAATGTTTTAACTCAGCGTACAGCGGTGGACCCTCCCCTTCCAAGATTCATGACTCGTTTCAAACCAAATTACAAATGAACATATCTCTGGATCTTACTGAAATTATTTGAAACTTCTATCCTTTTGCTTTTGCTTACTGTTTTGACAATGTTCTGTCAGCACAGCAATTTGCATCACTTGCGACGTGCGACGAAATTGATTGGTGAAAGAAATCCTTATTAAATAATCATATCGAACAAAAAATATATACAACTTGAATACAACAATAGAAAGAAAAAATCGTCCTTTCACAACAAATCATTACAAACATTATGGAACATCCTGCTATCACATTATCTATCTTAACTACCACTGGTGGTATTATCGGTTATTTGCGCAAGGGTTCTATACCTTCATTAATTGCTGGTGTTACGATTGGCTCTATTTATGGTGTTTCAAGTTATCTTTTACATCATAATAAAGAATATGGTATTCAGTTAGCTTTAACCGGTTCGACAATTTTATTAGCTGGTGGTATTATGCGTGGTATCCCGGTTAGATTTAAAAAGATGGTACCATTAACTTTGACTTCATTAGGTTTATTAAGTAGTGCATACTATGGTAAAAAATATTATGAATTTTATATGTAAAAGGGAAATAAATATTTATGGTAAAAAAATACCATGAATTTATTAAGTAAACAAGAAATATATATATATATGTATATGATAATAATTTATAATGATCTTTTTGGAAATGGATTTTTTTTACTCAATACCATACAATTATTACTATTAGATAAATAACCATTAATAAAATTATTTGAAATCAAATCGGCTAATGAACATTGAATTTCTTTATCATATATTTTATCATTTTTAATTTTAATTATTTCAAATGGTAAAATTGATTTTTTATCGTTAAATTTATAACAATTTTTAACTAATTTTAAAAAAATCAATCTTTTCATTAATAAAATTGCCACATAAACTCCTTTCTTCAAAAAAATTTTTAAATAATTTTCAATACTAATTAGTTGATTAAATGTAATTAAATCACCATTTTTAATACATTTAATTATCATCTCATAAAGCGTTAATAAATGAGTCTCCTCATTAAATAATTTTTTCATGGTTTGTATCCTTGGAATGTAACCATGTGAAAGAATTCCAAATGGTATTAATAATTCACAGATTAATTCCACTTGTTTATATGAACGTCCTTCGATACTATTTAATGGACATAGTAATAATGCTTGATATAAATAATTGAATGCTGTGGACCAATCTTGTTTAACACAACCATAATGTTTACCAAGATGCCATAAATATTCTACACGTTGACTCTTGTAATTTCTATTTATAAAAGAATCATTGTTCTCAATATTTGTCTTTGATAAGACTACAATTAAATTACGGGTCATATCTCTATTACGCAAAAGAGACAAGACACGAAACTCAAGATTCGCAAACAAAACGACACAAAGACCACGATTTTCTGTCACTATGGGATTTCTGTCATTTAAGCATATACTCATCGACCGATGCACGTCACGTGCACACGCCTCGAGCAGCCGCACGGAACCCACACACCGCGCTGCCCACACCAGCTGCCGGCAGACCGCCCACACACCGCTGCACAGCCACAGCGTCTCGTTTTCAAACAGCCGGTTCACGACGCGCAGCTGCCGCTCCATCAACCCAAACACCGCCTCGTAATGCGTTACCCTCATATTGATTTTCCTCTGTTTATTTTTGCGTTTGCCGTTTGTTTTCTTGTTCATCTTAAAACTGTTAATTGTTTCGCGAATTTCATTGCCAATTGTATAGATTTCATATATTTTAGCATCTGTTGAAGTCACACCTTCTAACGTATAGATGACATTATTACTGTTACTGTTTCTTTCATAGTCCTGATAATTGAAAAACTCTAAAAATTCTTGTGTTACACAACGATTAATGAAATTTATTCCTATATTATAAACTTCCATATTTCATTCCCGTCTTTGTGGTACCTGTAGTTAAAAATTGTTTGTGTTTTATTTTTCTTGATTGTTGTTTTTTTTTGTTTTATTTAAAACGTTGGATAGAAATAATTGTCGAATGCGGGAAAATGCGGTAGGGTAACGTCTTTTAATGAGTAACTCGATAATACAAATGATAAAGTATTAAACATACAAGGTATACTTACTAAAGAATTTGTTATGCATGAGTCTCGTGGTTGCACCTAACTTTCTTTAAACTGATTTTTATTTGTTGTTATTATAGTTGTTTTCCGAGCGTAAAACTTTCATATTTGTTAGCAAAGACTAGCTCTGAAACAATAACCAAAACGTTCATTTCAGGAAGCAATTTGGTACCTTGAATGGATATATATGCAAAAACCTAAATAGATTCCTACAGAAAAACATAGTCTTCTTTCACATTTCTATCCACTTTGTATTTTAAATACTTTATTATTGTGTCTTGTTTAGTAGAGAATCCGTTAAAGCCCAAAAAGTCTAATCTAAAACCATATTAAGTGACCATTAAAACAGAATCTATTTAGTTTTAATGGCTAGGAGTAGCTACCCTACTTTATACGTTGTCTTTAAATAAAATTTATATAAACGACCGACTTATCATCAATTATAATTTAAAATATTATTGTTGGCATTAATCATTTTCACAATTCCATATTATCTTTTTATAGATTTAATTGTCTTATCATCTAACTTATTTAAATACATAGTAGATTCATTTTCATTTTCACTTTCAATATCACTTTCACTTTCATCAAAATTATTCTTTATATAAATTTTATTCAAATCTGATTGTCTCTTTTCAGTATGTTTATCAAATTCATCTTCATCAGCATTAAATTCATTAAATTTATTAATTAATCCACGTAAAAATTTGTTACCATTCAAATTAAACTTATTGTTATTATTGTTGAAAATACGGTTATTATTATTGTTAATGCTACGGTTGCTATTACTGTTAATAGTACGATTATTATCATTATTCATTCCCGTTTTCTTATTTTGTATATCTTTTATCTTTTCTTCAAGTCTCTTCAACTCAAGTCTTTCATCTTCCAAAGTCTGTTCAATTTCAATTATTTTGGCCCGTTTATTTTCATATAACTTAATCAATTCGTCTTCATTATCTTTATTATATTTATTAACAATATTTAATTCATTTAATTGTAACGGTATACTAACTTGACGTAGTCCCGACATGCTTGAAATCTTGTCTACGTTTTGTATTCACTATTTCATTTTATTATAATCTTTTTTTCACTTTAATATCTTTAAATTTCTTTATTTCAGGGTTTGCTCCGTGAACCCTACTTTTTCTACGTTTTATCTATAATTAATTTACATAAAAAATATACAAATAATTAACTTTTCAAATTGTCTACATAATTAACAATTTTTAAAAAACAATTTATAATTTCAGTATCATTATTTTCATCATTATCAATATTAATTAATCCTTTAGCTTTTTCAAATATACTTGTAATTTCTTTGATACAAATTTCTAATTTTTCATCTTTATCATTATTATCATTATTGTTTGTAAAATTAAAATTGATTTTTTTAATCTTTTGATATCTTTTACCATTACTTAAATTTCTTTTAATCTTAATTTCATTCATTTCTCTTGAACTTAAATTAATTAATAATGTATTAGAGTTTATAGATTTATCAAATTTTATCATTTTAATTATTTTATCTCTATTAAAATTTATATTTGAAATACCTTGAATATTAAATAATGAGTTTAATTTTGGTAAAAAAGTAGTAAATTTTGGTAATAATTCATTAAATTTCATTAATTTATTTAAATTTTTTTTAGGTAAATTTTTCATTGAAATATCAATTACTTTTTCATCTTCATGGAAAAAAATTTCATCATTTTCATCTTGAATTATCTTATCAAATGCATTATTAACAATTTCAAATTGATTTATCCTTTGACAATTTCTATCAATATTGATATCTTTTAAGATTAAATTTCCAATTTTTTTGTTTTCCATTAAATTTAAATTTAAACTCTTTTGTGATTCAGGTGAATTTAAAATTAATGCTGATGATGATGATAAATTAAAATTATCAAATTCATCATTACTTGTTTCATTGCTATGATTATAATAATTATTTAAATTTGATTGTCTTAACGAATTAAAATATGAAACTTGTTTAATTGAATTATTACTATTGCTCTTTTGAAAAGACGGCCGTATCTTGGGACTTGATCCATTCATTGATATACGTTTATTATTACTATTATTATTTAAACTTGATCCGTAGGAATAATCTAATGATGAAATTGAAGTTGAAAGATAATGATATGAATTATTCTTAAATGATGATGCTTGAATAACATCACCGAGAGTATCAATGGTATTATTATTATTTAATGAAATAAATGATGAATGTGATGATTTTTTTGGTATTTCCCAACCTTTTTTACTTGATTGATATTTTGAACTTGTTGTTGATCCAACTGATGTTGATAAATATGATGATGATAATGATGATAATGATGATGGTAAATTATCATTATCATTGTCAATTGATAAATGATGATTTTCATGAAATGTATTATTAATATGAATATTATCTGTTCTTGAATTTTCTTCTTTTGTATTGTTACTATTAATTAAGTTAAAGTTTCCTTTAAATTTTGGATCAATTAATGCTACAATTAAAAAGATTAATTTATTTGTTATAACCATATTATTGGATAGTATTATAATTCTTGATAACATTTCATTAGTTTCATTATTCTCTAAATTTTTTTTATAATTCAAAATGATCAATGATAATAAATTAATTAAAAAATTTGATTTTGGTCCATCTTTAATTTCCATCCATTTAAAACAATCTGAAAACCAAAGCTTAATAAATTGAACATTATTAAATGGGAATAAAAAAATTCTTGGTATTTCAAAAGTTGACCTTAACGAGGGTATAACAAGATTTTTAACACAATCGATTATTTTCTCAATTTCTGTTGAATATTTTTGATTGATAATTGAAACAGTTGAGTCGAAATTATTAAATTTTTTAGTAGTAGTAGTATTAATATTATCACTACTTTTATTATTTTTATAATCTTTCATTATTTTAATAAAAATTTTTTGTGATTTATCAAACCATTCTTTAATAATTGATGACCATAATTCTGTTACGCAAGGTAATAAGAATTTTGGAATACAAAGATTTATTGCATATCTATTATTTGGTGATGTAATATGAAAGATTTTTGTAATAATTATGAAATTTGAATTTGGTATTGTTCTAAATTTTTCATTATTAAATTTTGTAAAATCACTATTAGAATTATTTGTACTATCCATTGTTCTTATCATTGACCCAAACATGTATTGTTTTAATTCAGTAGGGCCAATTTTTGAAATATTTGAAGATTTTGGGTAACTATAATCTATTAAAAGTTTAAAATTATTTCTACAAGCGATTTGATCAGTTTCTTGGACGATCAAGATTCTAAACGAGTAAGAAAATTCATTTTCAATTAAATTATTTTCATTATTATTAATTTTAAAATTTTTGTCATTCTCGGTGAAAATTTTAATATCCTTGGTACCAAATAATTTTAATTTAAGTTCATCAGAAATGTAATCTAATATCAATGGATGATTATAAGTAACATTTTTATCTTTGAATTTATTATGAAAATCTGTCGTGTTTAGATTTAAATTTGACAATCCATTATTAATATTATTATCACTTGATTTATCAAGTTTAGCAGATGGTAATAGATTAGATAATTGTGAATTATATCTATAATTTGAGTTATTATTACTGTTATTATAGTTTAACGTAAATTTTTTTTTATTACTATTTTTATTATTTAAATTTTTAATTTTTGTATTATTTTGAAACTCCTTACTATTTGATTTTATTGTAGAAATAGGAAACTTTGCAATATTTTCAATATCCATTGCCCAATTAGTTTCAAGAAAAGCACCTGCGTCTGTTTTCGTAGTACTTGTCGTGGCTCTGGAGCTTGAATTTGAAGATAATTTTGGTAATAAAATATCATTGTTTAATTGAAAAGTTTCTTCCATATCTGTATTACTACTGGGTCTTTCATTATCATTATTATTAATCTTACCAGAATCAGATTTATTAGCTACATCTTTTGAAGAATAACCATTTTTGAAAAGACTTCCCAACATTCTTTTAACAAAGCCAAATATAATTTGAAAAGGAGAAAACTTTTGAATGTAAAATCGGATAAAAATCCGTAACTTTTGAGAAATAAAGAAGTTAAGAAACCTCTATACTTCTAGTAAAATATGAAAAGCAGTGTTTTTGTAATTATTAAGTGAAGTAATAAAATAAACTAGAAAAAACACGTTTGTAGCCTCTGTTTCAGATATATTACCAGCTTGCCATAAAAAAAATATATTGGCGGGAGCAAAACGATTCAGCCCACCTTTCTTTTGTTTCTGCAGATATCAACAGTAAGTTGATTTTGTTAGTGAATCTAATATGCGTTGAAGAAGCTAACCAGCCAAGCTGTGCTACTATCCTTTAACTTCAAAAAAAAAAAAAAAAAAACTGACATTACCTGGACGACGCTTACTAGTAAAGCCTGTGAGTATGAGTTATGTGAGATGTTTCTTGGGCTCTGAATAGTTTGGTTTCTTGTGCTGAAATGTGTATATCCAAGTCTTGCAATTTTTCTTGTGTTTGAAAAACTGTCAAATTCGAGCACTTTGAAATGCGCTTCCGAAAACGGACAAAATCTGCATTTCTGCTGCGAAGACTGTAAGGGTTACCATCACTGCTGTTTTGCAAAACATACAAAAAGAGCAATCTTTGACGTGTAAATCAGTTCTGATCTGGCACTTTCAGTGAACGTATTTGTGAGTGGTCTTCTGTGCTTAACTGTTTATTCTACAAGAGAAAGTTACCATGCAAGCCATGTCTGATGATACCCCAAAATGGCTTATTTACTCCTTGATAAGCTCTTTACTTTGTATATTTGGTGCCCTGTGTGTTCCAATAATTGCTCATTTCACAAAATCAAAGTCTGATTCAAATAATTCAAAATTAGTCAACTATGGTCTTTCACTTAGTGCGGGCTCCATGATCACCACATCCCTTTATAAGATGTTACCTAAAATTACTCATAAAAATAGATTTCAAGTATTCTTTGGTGTCTTAGGTGGTGTCGTCGTTAGTTTGATCTTGAATTATATAGTTCATGCTTTTGCTAGTGAATCTTTGGTTCACTGTGCTCATGGTGAGGGAGAAGATCATGAACATGAAAATGAACAAAATAATGATGAATTTGATTCATCTTTCATTTCTTCTTATAATTCCACTAATCATAACCATGTTGATGATAATGTTGATTCCAATGCTAAGGATACCGTTTCAAATAATTATACTAATTACAATAATGTTTCCGATCACTTAACCGAATCATCTCCCCTGGTCTCTACTCAACAAGGAAACATTAGATCTAAGACTGTTCAAAAACAAAAATCTTTAATTGATATGATTTCTAACATCAACCCAGAATGTAAAGGCGAATGTCTAGATTTAACCACATGCACTCCACTTTTAGAAAAGGGAAATAAAGTTGCATGTATTCCTAATATTGTTAAACCTTCTAAATCTAAAAAATTTCAAGAAAATGATCAATTAACAGATAATATAAATATTCTAAATAATAGAATTTCTTTAAATTCAATTAAACATGATCAAAAACTTAAAGATTTAAATTCAATTGATCAAGATGCAATTGCATGTGTTGAAAATACAATTGGTTACGATCTAGAAAATTTATCAATGTATCGTAAAAATTATTTCTCCAGTAATCAGAATCAAAATTTAGATTCCACATCAGGTACTTCTTCATCTGCTTCTTCATCTGCTGATGTGGACCCAGAACTTATAGTTAATAACAACGTCACCACATCGGTCAAATCACGTTCACATTCTGATGCCCACAATCATCATCATCACCACCATCATAATCATCGTCATTCAAATGTAGAAGATGGAGTTTCTCATCATAATCGTCATCATCATCATTTACAAACACCATTTTCTAAATTACTTTCTATTGGTATGCAAACATGTTTAGTTTTAACATTACATAAATTTCCAGAAGGTTTCATTATTTTTTATACAAATCAATCCAAGAATGACTCAAAAGAAATTGGTTTCTCCATTTTCATTAGTTTAGCTATTCATAATTTTGTTGAAGGTTTTGCAATGACTTTACCATTCTACTCTATTTTTGAGCATAAATGGTTAGCAATTTTAATTACAGCAATCTTGGGTGGTGGTTCTCAACCATTAGGTGCGTTAATTGGTTATTTCATTTTTAATAAGAATAATGATTCAAATGATGATAATCAACAACCAAATATGGATTTCCTATTGAGTATTACTGGAGGTTTCTTATTATTTATTGCATTACAAATGTTTCAAACTGGTGTTGGTTTTAGTGATGTTCATCACCACCATCAAGATGATGATAATGAAGAAATACGTAATAATCATAGTTTAGGTACCACTTGTGTTAAATGGTGTTGTGCTGGTGTTCTATTGATTTTAGCAAGTTCCGTACTAACTTAATAGTTTAAAATATGATTTGGCAAGTTATTTAGTTTATTTAGTTTATTTACACATAAATTTTGTATACATAAGAATTAATATTAATGATAATTTTAATTAAATTATCTTATCAAAACATATCCTAAATATGTTGACTATTAAACTCTTGTACGAGATCTTCTCCTTCAAAATTATGTTTTTGAGTTTCATTTCGATTAGTTTCTACACTTGAACGTTGTTGTTCTGCATCTAAAATATTATCTCCCGATTTATTCATTCCTTGTACTGCATCCTCTAAATTATTCACTTCTTCTTCTTCTTCTTTTTTATTTCTACTCTCTACCTCAAAATTATTTAACTCAAATTCTACAGGAACATCAATTTCCTCTGCAGCTACTCTTTCATAATCATCGTTATATTCATTTTCAGCTAATGGTAATTTAAAATTTTTTTTACCCCATTTAAAATATAATAAAGTTATACATATGACGCAAAGAAGGTAAACTATTAAAGCATAATTCATACTTGAAAATGTAACAGGAACTCTAACCGGTAAACAAACTGAAATCATTGATAAGATTAACCAAATAATTGAGATTATATTAATTGTCCAACCTAATTTATATTTAATTTTAACTGGTGCATTTTTCAATATTCTTCTTCTTCTAAATAATACCAAAATTAAAGGTATACATGTACCAGAACATAAACATAAGACAGCAGCACCAATAAAAGCATTAAATGCAGCAGTGGAAAATAATGCTAAGATACCTAAAAAGTATGATATACACATACTTAAGACAATTGAATTTTTTGGTACACGAGAATTTGATTCGGGTGATACATAAGTCCAACAATTATGATAGGGTATTGCATGATCACGACTAAAACTATAAACTGCACGAGATGATGTTGTAATTGAACCAATACCTGAAAATAATAAATTGCCTAAAATTAGTAAAACTAGAAAAAATGAAACAAACATTGATTTTGTCGAATTGAGAAAAATATGAATAATTGGTAAAATATGATAATTATTTGAATCAGAATATATATCTGTTATATTTGGTAAAATAATCATTATTGGTAAAAGAAAAATTATTCCTGAAAATGCCGCTATCAAGACAGAATTTGACATACCTCTTGGTATATCCTTTTGTGGTTGTTTAACTTCATCTGCAAGAGCTGGTAACATACTAAAACCTTGTAATGTGAAGTTGGATTGTTGAAATCCAATAATGAATGAAATTAAAACGTTCTTATAACCAGAAATTTTATTATCAAAATGAAATAATGCATATTTTAAAGATCTGTAAGTCCCTTGATGAAAAATTAATAATAAAATATCGATGAAAATTATAGCATATATGATCCAATAAACACAAACTTTATTAATAATTTCAATGAATCTAGCAAATTTAAGATTAATTAAACCGACTAATGTAACCACTAAATAAAATACAATGACAGTGTACCAAATTAAATGAGTTTCCGCTATAAGTTCAGAATTTGTCATTAAAATTAAAGACATGGTCAATTGGGCACCAGCAAAAGTAATACTTGTACTCATAGTCCAATTACCAATTAACATTAACCATCCTGTATACCATGAGGATATTAATTTAAATCGTTGTGGTGCTAACATAGCACTACCCACATGAATTTCCATTGGAAATTTGGATACGATTTCACCTAAGGACAATGAACAAAACCATATACAAATACCACTAATCAAAAACCCCATCATAATGGTTAATGGTCCACCATTAATTAATCCGATGGACATTGAGGTACACATTCCCAGGACGGGACTCATTAAACCAAACCCTAACCCAATGACAGAACTTCTTGAAAGTAAGGATTTGTCCAGTTCTTGTTTATACTTAAAATGTTCAGTGACTACAGGTTCTGTATCGTCTTGATCTTCATGTATATAAGTATGCAAATTTTCAAAAATTTCTTCTGCATTGAAACCTTGTCTTGCAATATTGATGCTGTTTCTCACGCGTGTTGGAATAATGTTATATTCATGCATTTCATTTATATAGCTGATAGGTTGTATCTGGAGTAGTTTATAATCTCAATAACGATAAAAATAAAGAGTTGCAAGACTTTCAATTCATTTCACCGCAACATTTCAACGTGCACCTGTCAATATATCTATCGATATTTTTTTTCAACTTCGCCTTCAATGTTTTTTAATCGGTGATATTGGAAAAAATCACGTGCATCGCCATTACCGCTGATTATATAACAATTCACAGCAAATTAAACGGTTTAACGATCGATAAGCTGCTACCTTTTACTGCAAAGAGTCATTATGACGCTTTCATTGATTTTTTGCAAGACTTTTCAAGCTTTATTATGTCTCTTGAGTGTTTGTTTCTGTTTAGCGCTAACAAAAATTTTCAGTTTCGCAGAAGAAAAACACAAGAGATTCAAACTTCAAACATTGAAGAAATTGGTCATTGTATTGAAATTCTACAGTATAGTTGGGTAGAAGATCAGATTTACAGTGATGGTTGAAGATTTGTTTGATGAATTCGGTAATCCTATTGCGGAGAATAACTTATTCACATTGGATGATGAAAATATTGAAGAAGAAAGAATAGATTCAGGTTCTGATATCTTTGAAGATAAAGAAGATGATGATGTAAACAATGATGAAAATGGACAACTTTCTGTAATTGAACAGACTACGGATTTGGTTACTGCAAATATAAATGAATCATTTGATAAAGATGTTGAAATACTAATGGAAACGGAAAATACACAATCTTTAAACGAACCATTGGTTAAACCAGAGAACTCCAAGTCAAAAGGTCAAGAATATTCATTATTTTCTCAACTCAGAAGAAATATTCCAAAGACTACTTATGATAGACAGTATCTTTTACAATCACTAACAATTCCTGAAAGAATAAAAAATGTTGCGATAGTCGGTCCATTACATTCTGGTAAGACTTCATTAGTAGATTTATTAGTTTTAGAATCACATAAACGATTGTCACATGTCACAAATAATATTGCAGAGGGATGGAGACCTTTAAAATACACGGATAATTTAAAACAAGAAGTTGAAAGAGGTTTAAGTATAAAATTGAATGGTATTACACTCTTAGCTACTGATCTTAATGATAATTCAATGGCTTTAAATATTTTGGATGCACCTGGTCATGTTAACTTTTTTGATGAAACTGCTGTGGCATTAGAAGCATCAGATATTTCAATCATATGTATCGATATTGTCGAAGGTATCACTTCTATTGTTGAAAAATTAATTAAAGAATGTGAAAGAAGAAACCAAAAGATGATATTTGTATTAAACAAACTTGATAGATTGATTTTAGAATTAAAATTACCACCAAACGATGCATATTTAAAACTTAAACATACCGTTTTAAAGATTAATTCGTTCACAAAAGATTCATTTTCTCCAGCACTAAATAATATTGTATTTGCATCAACAAAATTAGGTTTCACTTTTACCATTAAAGAATTTGTACAAAATTATTATTCTGATAGGATTCCAAATAATAAAATTTCACAATTTATTCATAATTTATGGGGTGATATAACATTTAATAAAGGTGAATTCAATGAAATTACAGATCCAATAACTGAAAAATCAACGTTTCATGATTTTATTTTATTGCCTATATATAAAATAATGACACAATCATTAACTCTATCGGAAACTACACTTCCAAATGTATTAAATTTCCTAAAGAATGATTTCAAAATCAATCTAAATATTAATGAATCTGAACAATTATTAAAAATGGATCCATTACCATTATTAAGATATATTTGTAAACTGATATTTGGTGATAAAGAAGTTGGTTTTACTGATTGTATTTTGTCGATTCCTTATCAAAATAATAATCATCTTATTAAACAGCAGATAAAAAAGTCATTCATTGCTAGAGCTTTAAAAACATTAGATTATGGTGGCTCTGAATATACATTGGTTCGTATTTACTCGGGTGAATTGAAAATTAATATGAAAGTACAAATTCAAGATAGTGAAAAAGATTTTTCCATTGAAGAAGAAGAAATAGAAACTATTTTAATAAATGAAATAGCTTTAATGGGAGGTAGATATGTTTATAACGTCGAAAGTGCAGGTTCTGGACAAATCGTCCTAGTTAAAGGAGTATCACATTTATTTGAAAAATCTGCAACAATATATGCAAATATTTCAAAAGATGAATTACCAAATTTTGGTAGAATAGATTATATTAATTCTGTTTGTTTTAAAATTATTATTAAACCTTTAATTCCTAAAGAATTACCTAAATTAATGGATGCTCTAATAAAGATTAATAAATATTATCCTGGTGTTATTATAAAAGTCGAAGAGTCTAGTGAACATGTTATATTAGGTTTCGGAGAATTATATTTAGATTGTTTATTGTATGATTTAAGAATTAATTATGCAGCCATAGAGATTAAAATATCTGATCCAGTTACCATATTCTCCGAAAGTTGTGAAGGTGAATCATTTGCTGCTATACCTGTAACATCTTCTAATAATGGAATTACATTAAGTATCAGTGCAAATCCGTTAGATTCTAAGATATTAAAAGATTTAAATCAAAATAAATTACATGGATTCGATATTGAAAATGAAATATCTAAAGGTAATAATAGAAATTTATCAAAATTATTACGTACAGAATATGGTTGGGATTCTTTAACAGCAAGAAATGTCTGGTCATTTTTTAATAGTAATGTATTTATAGATGATACACTTCCTGATGAAACTGATAAAGAATTATTGATAAATTATAAAGAACAAATAAAACAAGGGTTCTTTTGGGCAGTTAAACAAGGTCCACTCTGTGAAGAAAATTTATATGGTTGTCAATTTAAATTATTAAATTTTAAAATTGATGAAGATAATTTGAAAACAAATAAACACCTTGGAAGTCAATTAATTCCAATGATTAGAAAAGCATGTTATATAGGTATGATGACAGCTAATCCAATAATTTTGGAACCTATTTATGAAGTTGATATAATTATTAAAAATTCATTAATACCGATTGTTGAAGAATTATTTAAGAAAAGAAGAGGTGGAAGGATATATAGAAGTATTAAGATTGGTGGTACGCCATTATGTGAAATGAAAGGTCAATTACCAGTTATTGAATCCATTGGATTTGAAACAGATTTAAGGTTAAGTACAAGAGGTGGTGCCATGTGTCAAATGCATTTTTGGAATAAAATATGGAGAAAAGTTCCTGGTAATGTTTTAGATGAAGATGCTATAATACCAAAATTAAAACCTGCACCATATGAAAGTTTGAGTCGTGATTTTGTTATGAAGACGAGACGTAGAAAAGGTATTTCTAGCGAAGGTTTTATGTCTAATGATGGCCCTACTCTATCCAAATACATTGAACCGGAACTATATGAGCAATTAAAGGAAAATGGTTTGGTATGAATAATAAATATAAAATATGTAATAATAAGAATTCCATATGTGAGAAATCATTGAAGATGTATTACCCAGTCTGTAACGGAAAATTTTTTTTTTTGCTTACAGAAGCGATGCGATGAGTTTTGAAAATTTTCAAGTATTGGAAAAAAAAATAAAACCGAATGTTTCCACTGTATAAATTAATATTAGATGATAATTAAAAGAGCTTATATATAATAATTCTATAGACACATAATAAGTTATTAGATTAAAAATGGCTAAAGGTTTTAAATTGAAAGAATTGTTGGCTAACCAAAAGGCTCAAGAAAAAATCGATCAAGAAGAGGCTATTAAGAAAGCTAAACAAGAAGAAAAACTTGAAAAAGAAAAACCTGTTGTTATTTCTTCTAAAGATGTAGAAAACGCTAAAAAAGTTGAAAAAAAAGAAACCAAATCAAATGGGGAAAATGAATATAAAAGTAATGCTTTATCTAAGAAGGAAAAAAGAATGTTAAAGAAACAAGCTAAGAAAGCTGAACCAGAAAAAGAGGAAGATGATGATGATGATGAAGAAGAAGAAGAAGAAGAAAGTCGTTTAGAGTTAGAAAAATTAGCTCAAAGTGATTCTGAATCTGATGACGATGACGATGTAGAAGAAGAAGAAAAAGATGATGAAGAAGAAGAAGAAGAAGAAGATGTTCCATTATCAGATGTTGAATTTGATTCTGATGCCGATGTTGTTCCTCATCATAAATTGACTGTTAATAATACTAAAGCTATGAAACATGCATTAGAAAGAATTCAATTATCGTGGAATAAACATTCATTCCAAGAACATCAAAGTATTACATCGGAAGAACCAACAGATTCTAAAATCAAAGATATTTATGATGATACAGAAAGAGAATTAGCATTCTATAAACAATCATTAGATACAGTTATTGCTGCACGTGATGAATTGAAAAGACTTAAAGTACCATTCTTGAGACCATTAGATTATTTTGCAGAAATGGTTAAAAATGATGAACATATGGATAAGATTAAATCTCAATTAGTTAAAGATGCAAGTGAAAAGAAAGCTCGTGAAGATGCAAGAAAACAAAGAAATTTAAAGAAGTTTGGTAAACAAGTTCAAAATGAAACTTTACAAAGACGTCAATTAGAAAAGAAGGATACGTTAGATAAAATTAAGAATTTAAAGAAAAAAAGAAAATCAAGTGAAATTAGTGGTGAAGATTTTGATGTTGGTATTGAAGAAGCCGCTGAAACAGAATCGCGTAGTTTTGGTAAACCAAATGGTAAAAGGGCCGCTAAGAATTCTAAATATGGTCAAGGTGGTTTAAAAAGATTTAAGAGAAAGAATGATGCTTCATCATCAGCTGATATAACTGGATTTTCTCAAAGAAAGATGAAAGGTAAATCATCTAGACCAGGTAAGAGTAGACGTGCTAAAAGATTTTAGAAAGATAAGAAAGGAATAGCATATACTTTATCGTCAATATAAACATATATTATATATACATGTAAAATAATTAATACGATCAAATGAATAAGATTTGTTGCAAAATGACTAGTTAAGTTTTGTTTCTTTGTTTTCTCATGACGGATTTGACAATTTTTTTAGTTGCATAAATGAGAGAAAATTGTACACACATAAAAGAAAAACCTAAAGAGACCGCAATGAAGTGTGAAAAAACTCCGTTGCAACTTTATTCTCTTTCAAGATAGTTTTATCTTTATCAAAGTGTTTAATGCTTTCAACTTTGAACATTTCAACATATCGTAAGAGCTTGCACACCCATTCACCACACATCGCAACGAACTTCCCTTTTCGGCGAGAGGACTCGTTTAAAGTAAAATTCGTTATTCCCGTGTTTATCGCCTTTGTTTTTTCGAACGTGTGAAACTTTTCAACATTTGTATATATATTGCCTGCATAAGATGCAAACTTTTATGGGTTATGGATTTGGCATTGTTGAAGAAGAAAATCACTTAATAGTAAATACAAGCTTACAAAACATGTCTACTCCAAGAGAAAAATTTTTAAACGAATTTCCTTCATTGGTTGAAGAATTAAAAAGTATCTTAGTCAATTATGGTATGCCAAATGAAGCCATTCAATGGTTTGAAAAATCTTTAAATCATAATACCCCAGGTGGTAAGTTAAACAGAGGTCTTTCAGTCGTTGATACTTATTCAATTTTAAAAGGTCACAAATCAATCAATGAATTAACTGATGTTGAATATAAAAAATTAGCTATCTTAGGTTGGTGTATTGAATTATTACAAGCTTATTTCTTAGTTGCAGATGATATTATGGATCAAAGCATCACTAGAAGAGGTCAACCATGTTGGTACAAAGTTCCAGGTGTCGGTGATATTGCTATCAATGATGCCTTTATGTTAGAAGCTGCTATCTATTCATTATTAAAGAATCATTTTAAACAAGATAGTTATTATGTCGATTTAATTGAATTATTCCATGAAGTTACTTTACAAACTGAATTAGGTCAATTATTAGATTTAATTACAGCACCAGAAGATCATGTTGATTTAAATAAATTCTCATTAGCAAAACATTCTTTCATTGTTAGATTTAAAACAGCTTATTATTCATTTTATTTACCAGTTGCTTTAGCTATGTACGTTGCTGGTATTACCGATGAAAAAGATTTAAAACAAGCACAAGACGTTTTGATTCCATTAGGTGAATACTTCCAAATTCAAGATGATTATTTAGATAATTTTGGTACACCTGAACAAATTGGTAAGATTGGTACCGATATTCAAGATAATAAATGTTCATGGTTAGTTAATAAAGCTTTAGAAATTGTTAATAAAGATCAAAGAAAAATCTTGGATGAAAATTACGGTAAAAAGGATTCAAATTGTGAAGCAAAAGTTAAAGTCTTATTCGATGAATTAAAATTAGATGATTTATATCATGAATATGAAGAATCCATTGCTAAAGAATTAAAAGCTAAAATCGATCAAATCGATGAAAGTCGTGGTTTTAAGAAAGAAGTCTTAACATCATTCTTTAACAAAGTTTACAAGAGAAGTAAATAGATGAACTTGATATTTTATATACTTTCATATTTTATAAAGAATACATTTATGTTATAAAAGAATACACATAAATTTGTGTCACTTTCCACGTCGTGGCTGAAAACGGCTTGTTTTGCCGTTTCGGGAAATCTGCCGTCCCCTCTTTTGTGTGTTGTTACCCGGCGCAAAGTTTTAAAAGAAAACTAAATTGATAACAAAATCTCATAAAAGGAATTAATGAAAACAATTGTTTGAGTGGTTAAGCAATTGACGATTCTGATTGTATATATATAAATATTTATATATATATATATTTGTATATTCATAAAACTATATCACACTTCTCTCTCTTTTTTTAATTGGTTTTACACTTTTTTATCTTTGAGAAATTTGCCGCTTGGAAATCTATCTATATAAAGGATAGATCAAAAAACAAGGAGATAACAATTAAATTATACCACAGTATATCATAACAATATAGTCTGTCATTTTCATGGTATTGAGGCGAAATAGTAAATCAAGCACTAGCTTGGACTCGTATAAGAGAAGAGAACATAAACGTTCAAGTTCCAAATCAAAATCGGGAACAAAACTCAATACAATACAGAAATTAAAGAATGATCAATTATCAAGTAATAAAAAATTTTCAAATCCAAAATTACCAGTAGATTCAATTGAAGAAAGTATATGTGCATTTTCTGAACATAAAGATCTTTTAAAAGAAATTGATAATAAAAAAATCGATTACCCATTCAGTTACAGTTCACAATCATCATCACTTGAAGATTTTAAGAAAAATAATTCATTATCACAATCGAAATTGACTTTAACAGATTTGAAAGATAAAAATAACAACGAATCGAGTTTGAATGAAAAAATTATTAGTTATAGAAATGATGTTATTTTTAATAATGATTTACAAGATAGGAAAAGAAAAAAATCTGATGATTTAACGAATATTTCTTTAAATTATAACGATTGGAATGAATTAAATGAAAAGGAAAAAGAAAATAGATTCTATCAATTTATTAAAAATAAAAATGATGATATCAATAGTAGTTTTTTCAAAGTTCAAGATGAATATATTCCTGATTTAGATTATGATGATATTATATCAAAATGGGAGGTTGAAGAATATGAAAATAAAAAAAAATTTAATAGAAGAAATAAAGACAAGAGTTATACAAATATTAGAACTAGGTCGAGAGAAAATATTCCAATGTTTAAAAAATTACATCAAAGTAATATGGAAGCTAAAAAATTATTATGGAGTGTTAATAATAATGATAATGAAATATATACTGTTAGTAGTACTAGATCAGCTAATAAGTATAATGACGATAACGATGAAGAAAGATCAGAGTTAAAGAGTAATGATTCAAATCCTCCGAGTTCTAGATCGTCTCCAATACAATATAAATCGGCACATGCAAAAGTTGAACCAATTCCTTTACCTAATACAAATCCAATTTTATCACCACCATCTTCATTAGAGATAGAAAGAAGAGGTAAACGTTCATTAACAAATAATGATAATCTTTTTTTCAATAAAAATAATAATACTATTGATAATAAATTATCAAATAATTTTTTACAAAATTATAAAAATTTATTTTCACCAAATATTTCAAGAGGTTTACCAGGTTCAACAAGTATTACAAATGCACAAATGTCTTCAATTAAACATAAAAAATCACTTCCAATCGAAATCCCTACTGGATCCCATGGATTTTCTGTTCCTTCATCATTAACACAATATCAAACAATTCAGCCTTTAATTAATAAAAAAGATATAGAATCATTAATTAAAGATTTACCATCAGATTTTTTATCATTACCATATTCTCAAAGAAAGAAAAAAATGTTAGAATTATTACCAAAAGATAAATTACAATATTATAAAAGTATAATGTCACAAGTTAAAAAATTTATGTTAAAATCGCCAAGTAGTAATACATCATTATTTAAAAATGATTTTCTTAATGATAGTAGTTCTGTAACAAGTTCTGCTGATAATTCAACATCTTTTAATGATAATAATGCAATTCCGATTAATAAATATCATACAAGACATAGTTCTATTGCATCACAATATTTAAGTTCATTTTCACCAAGTACAGCTTCAGTAGCAAATATAGCTGATGCTTTAAATTATGGTAATAATTCAAATGCCATATCACAAGAAAATAATAACAATAATAATTTGATGTCACCATTTATTAGACCAGATGATAAAGGCATGTTAATGTTTAATCAAAAATTAGGTAAAATTATTGGATTTGGTGCA
Source organism: Jamesozyma gamospora (assembly GCA_030462905.1). Taxonomy (NCBI): domain Eukaryota; kingdom Fungi; phylum Ascomycota; class Saccharomycetes; order Saccharomycetales; family Saccharomycetaceae; genus Jamesozyma; species Jamesozyma gamospora. The sequence goes on from JAMSGN010000165.1 coordinate 33,657, forward strand.
TGGGGTACCATTAGAGAATGTACAGATTTAGATACAGGTAAGACAAATGCGATTAAGATTGTTAGATTTAAAAATAATCAACAAGTTAAAGAACAAGTCATTAAAGAAGTTAATATTTGGAAAGAATTGAAACATCCCTCTATCTTACCTTTAAATAATTTTAAATTAGATGAAAAATATGCAATGTATTGTTTAACTGAAAAGATTGATGATGGCACACTATATGATTTAGTTTTATTATGGGGTGATTTAGAAAATTCAAAAATTTCTTCCAAGAAAAGATGTCAAATCACTATCCAATTAACTTATCAAGTCATTCAAGCATTAAGATACATGCATTCAAAAAAAATTGTTCATGGTGATGTTAAACTAGAAAATTGTTTAATTGAAAAATCAAAATCAAAAAATGAATCTGATAAAATTTATTTATGTGATTTTGGAATGAGTTGTAAAATTGAGAATAAATCAGATTCATGTAATATAAATGAAGAAAAATATAATTTATTAGATGATGATGAACATTCGCATATTGGTTCATTACCATATGCATCACCAGAATTATTAGATGATAATTATATTAATTTTAAATCAGATTGTTGGGCTTTTGGCGTAATGTTATATACAATGTTACTTGGTAAATTGCCATTTAAACATGGTAACGAATTAAAATTAAGAGAATTAATTCAAACAGGTCAATTTGATGTTGATGCACTAAATTTTTTACAAGAATTTAAACATTTCAAACTCTTAAAAAAAATTGTTTGTCGCTGTTTAAACGTTAATATTGAAGAAAGATTGACAATTGATGAAATTGATAATATGTTAAATTCTATGTTAAAATATTGTGAATAATAAATTTTTTTTTTTTTTAAAAAGTCTTTTAAACAAAGATGGACATTTATAAGTTTTACGAGTTGTTTTATTTAGTAATAATTTTGTAACTATTTAAATAGTGAAATTAATTTAATTTGAACTTATTCATTTTATTTATTGTCTTTTTTGGTTCATTAGAAAACCGAAAATGAAATGTGAAAGAAAAAAAAAACTGACAATGATAAAAATCCAGAGAAAAGTTTTGCATAATAAAACAAGTGAAACAAAAAAAAAACAAAAAACACATAAGAAATTAATATAAACTAGACTTTCGTAATGATCTTTTTAAAATCTATAATAAAAGTTATCGATAACTCGGGTGCGCAACTTGCTGAATGTATTAAAATAATAAAGAAAGGTTCACCAAAATCTCCAGGTAGAATAGGTGATAGAATTGTTTGTGTTATTCAAAAATCAAAACCATTAAGTCAGAATATTACAGGTACAGTTAATACTAATAGAGTTAAAAAAGGTGATATATGTCATGCAATTATTGTTCGTACAAAACAAAAAAATAATTATCGTCCCGATGGATCTAATGTTGCATTTGGTGATAATGCATGTGTTTTAATAAATAAAAATACAGGAGAACCTTTAGGTACAAGAATTATGGTTAATGATGGTGTTGTAGGTAAAGAATTAATGGACAAAGGTTATAATAAGATTTGTTCATTAGCTAGTAAGGTCCTTTAAGATATATATATATATATAAGTATATAAGCCTGTCTTGTAAATATAATATAAGTTTGTTTGTTTTTTTATCAACAAAAACTAATAAAAGATAACATTATTATAACACATTTCCTTTTTCTGCGCAACAATGAACGTTACGCATCCATGGTCTCTCTAACAACTGATCCACAGTGATTCTCTTAGTTGGTTCAATTTGAAAGATTTCATATAGACAACATTTTCTCATGCTATTCAAAGATTTACTGACATGATCCATCTCTTCAAAAGCATGAAATTTATTTGAATTTCTAATATTAGTTGAATAGTTCTTAAATGACGTGTCATTACGTTCATCAGCAATTTGCCAAAGAAAATCTCCATTAATCATTGCCAGATAAACTATACCACAGCTCCAACAGTCAATTTTTCTTGGATTGTAGTTTTTTCTAGGGTCAAATAACTCTGGAGCCATATATGGTTCAGTTCCAACAGTTTCTGATTGAAAATTTGGGTCGATTTCCCAAGCAGTTTGGAAAATGGAACAAGTTCCAAAATCACATATTTTTAATAAACCATCTGGATAAAATAATATATTGTCCGTTTTAATATCGCAGTGTGCTATTCCATGTAGATGCATAAATTGTACACCAAGAAGTAACTGTTTCATAAAACAATCAGCTTCCATGGAATGTAGAGTCTCTTTCATTTTATTGGTGCTCTCAATTAATGAGAATAAATTACCTGAGGGAGCAAATTCCATTACTTGTGCAAATGTTCCGCTCCCACATTCTAATAAATCAAAGATACGTATAACATTAGATAAACTTTCATGTAAACTTTTATTATCATTTTTTTTTCTACAATGATAATTACTTAAGGCATGGCCAACTATAAATTCTGAAACTAAATCTTTACTAAATTTATCCAAATTATCTGATGGTTTTGGAGATAATTTTTTAATGGCAAAATATAAACAATTATTTTTATTAAAAGTATGAAATGGCATTTTATCTTCTTCTACAATGGGTCTTGAAAATAATTGAACTGCAGCATTATTATCTGAACTAATTGTACCAACTAATTTACCATATTTTTCATTAAAATATGTATTTTCCTTCAAAATATTATTTTTTCTCATGATTCCTTCTTCAACTCTTTCAGAAAATTCATTTATTAATCTTAATTCATAATTTCCAATGGCAGAATGATTCTTACCTGTAGATGAGTCATCATATTCTCTACCATTACTGGATGCGTTTTCTTTATTATCTTCCAGAAATGATACAGAGTTGTCTATGGAATCATCAGGAATATTATCAGAAGAATCTGTATGATCTTGAGATAATTTTGAAAAACCTGTCACAACGTTTGATTTATCATTATCAGCATCATCATCACTTTCATATTTTAATAAGAAATCCTCTAAACTTTCTTTACTTGAATTAGCGTCATCGTTTGACTCTAAAAGGGGATGTAATGGTAAATGGTGTTCATGATTCCCATTACCATATATTTTGAAAGTTTTACTATCAAAAACACATTCTGAATGTACATCAGAAAATTCATGTGAATTTTCTTCATCAACAGTAGTGCATGGCAATATTATGTGCATCATTTAGTCAGAAATTTTGCTTAATATTTTTGCAAAAATTTTGGAATATTTCTTGTTGTCAAATCTTTCATGGGAAAAAGTGGGTCTTTTAAATGGCATTTTCTGTCGTCAACGTTGTTCTTGTCCCTTAAAATGTGACAATAAGGGTTTTGCTTTTTCATCCTCTTACAAAAATTAATGCGCTTAATCGTCCATATTGATTGTTAAAGTGGTGTTGATACTAAGTGGCTAATATTAATGGCCAACATTAATGGCTAATATCTATATTTGTTAAGCTGAATGATGATTAATGGAATCATTTGCTATTCTTATCACCATCTTGTTGTTTAGCAGTTGCTACTCATTCATCTCTTTAAAAAGATGGATAACTACTGTAAAAATACACTATTTACTTGCAAAACTCACAAATAACAAAATAGACGTTAAAAAAACAGATACATACATATATATATATTATTTACAGATTTTGATGATCAAGTTTTTTTGTTTTTGTTGTGATTTCATAATCCTAGTCTTGATTTAAACTTTAATTAATTCCTCTTCAGGAATGATTTTATGATCGATTTTTTGAAGAAGTTCATCCATAATAGAATCATACATCTTATCCTTCATTTCAATGGTATCATTGACTTTACCATCTTTATTAATAATTTCTAATATACAAGGTACGTTAATTTTTTTATTGGTATTATTAATTCTAACAATATCTATCTTAAACAAAGGATTATAAAATTGTAAAGTTGGTAAATAATTTCTCCAAAACATACGTGGACCCATATGACCGTTATGATTCTTAGTTTGAAACGTTAACTTGATACCTTGACATTTTGTTAAATCGATTAATATTTGTGGTTTCTTTGTAGTAAAACTGATCTTATTTAAAAACTTTTGTTGTTTGACAATCTTTGACATCCTAATAAACCTATTTTATAACTCTTTATTACAGTAATAAATACTGAAGACTCTTGCTGTAAACTTTTTAGATATTTGCTTTTATCTATGCAGTTTTTTTGCTTTTTATTTTTTTTGCTTTATTTGCAAAATTCCCCATGCAAAAATGAAAAATTTGTGTAAATAATAAAATCAGAATATAAAATAGTCTATAAAAGTTCAAAAACAAAAAAAAAAAGATACATATAAAAAATGTATATAATACAATAATAATTCACTTCAATGTGAATTCTTTGATGGAGCTTTTGTTATGCAAAAATGAAATTAAATTGTGTTGGTTTTGTGTTTTTTTTCCTCTTAAAAATCTTTTAATAATTCATGGTATGGATCATCACCTCCAATACCATAATTAATTTCTTCTTCTGGATACCTTTCAAATTGCGATGTATCACCTTGACCTTGTTGAATTGGTGGTTCGTATGGAGTTTCGATGTATCTAGCTAAAAGTTTTTCCCAAACGACTTCACTAAACCATGGATGATCTTTAACATCTTGACTTCCATTTTGTAAATTACCTAATCTTTCACTTAAATCCCTATTTATTAATTTTGTTAGTATATCCTTTGCATCATTGTGGAAAAAATCAGGAAATTGAATGGTTGCATTTAAAATATTTTCATATGTCTTTATTGTATTTGAATCATAAAATGGTGTATGACCTGCTAACATTTCAAATATTAAGATACCAAAACTCCACCAATCAACAGATTTATTATATGGTTTTGTACTAACGACTTCAGGTGCAATATAATCTGGTGTACCGCATAACGTGTATGTAACATCTGGAACAAATTTTGCAAAACCAAAATCTGTTAATTTAACATGACCATTTTTATCTAACAGGATATTTTCAGGTTTTAAATCTCTATATATTATATTAAGATTGTGTAAATACTCTAATGCTAAACAAATTTCTGCTGCATAAAATTTGGCCACTGGATTTGGAAATCTTTTTGATTTTCTCAAGAGTGTAAATAATTCACCACCTTCGATATAATCCATTACCATAAAGATTTGTTGAGAATCTTGAAAAGTGCCCCACATTCTAATGATGAAAGGATGTGAAACTATAGATAACATTCTTCTTTCGTCATTTGTATGTTCGACTTGTTTTAATTTAACAATAGTTTGTTTCTTTAATACTTTTAAAGCATAAAATCTACCATTATGATTTGATCTAATTAAATGTACACGACCAAATGATCCTGTGCCTAAAGTTCTTAAAATTTGAAAATCATTTAAATTATATTTTTCGGATGTTTTCTTACCAAGTAATAGTAATTTTGCTGTAACGCCATCAATATGATGATTATTGTTATTTTGATTCATTTCAACTTTATTATTATCTTGATTTTTATCTTGAGAATTTAAATTTGTATTAGAATTTATATTAGAATTTATATTTAAATTTCTAATTTCGTTATTTCTTTGGGGATCGACATACATTTTATTATTGTGGGAAAGGAAAAAAAAGGAAATTTTAAGCTATTTTTCTCCTCGTTTTAAGATATTTTATAAATATATATCTATAAATATAATGTATGTTTTTTTAATAGTGGAAGTTATTGTATGTATGTATGTATATATACATATATTTTTTATTAGGGACGGTAAATGCTTGGAAAACAAAATATTAGTAAATGAATGAACTTCGAGGTCTTTAAAGGATCGAAAGTATTACTTTGTAACTTTCTTTTTTCTTTTTTTTTACTGTAAGAAGATTAGTTTAAAGTAATCAACAATTTAAAATCAAAAAGATCTTTCTAATTCTTTCAAAAGATGCAAAGAAAGAAAAAAAGAAAGAAACCCCCAATGAGATTGAAAAATTTTGAGTTGAGTTGATTTGATTTAGGTTCATACCGTCATTGGTAGTTAATACTACTTGGCACAAACTCTGTTTAAAAGCAAAGAGAAGAACGCCCGCTTGGCAAACGTACCAACTTCAAAATTTTTTCCATTCCGGCAATCTTTGCCCTAAACCGTTCTCCGCGAAAATGTGTAGAATTACGTGCAGCCCAACCAAAATTGTGGGAAACCAAACACCATCTCGAATACGAAAGGCTGCCCGCATTCGAATGGCTCTTTGCAGCGAGCAAATTTTGGTCCACCTGAAAGTTGCCCTCATCGATCTGCAGGCAAAGCATAACCGTCTTTGTCTGGGCTTGATGTGAGGCACACTGCAAATTACATAATCCTTTGTGTTTTGCCAAAGAACTTTCAAATTCATCAACAGCAATGGGAAAAACTTTTTTCAGGTCCTCCGAGCAGTTCTCTGGTTTGCCTGTTCAGCAGCTTTTGTTTCTTTTTTTTTTGTCCGGGAAATTTGCAATTATCCGACGGTTTATATCACAATGCCCTCTGTTTTTGGTAACGTCATGGCTTGCAAAATTACAGCAACATCGAATTCTGGAAATCTTTTTTGAAAAGGCAACGACACATTCAATGCAATGAATCATTTTATCAATAAGCCATGTGAAGTTACACTAAGAAACCAATGCACAAAGATCTAAGCATTCTTTTTCTTACCGATAAAATTTTGAGCAATAATTACACTTAAACTTAAAATTTTTAACAATTTACTTCTAGAAAGAAAAGACAAGAAAAATCGTTTCCTTGCTGCGTCTCTTACGTGTCAATTAATTGCAGCACACAAAACTTTAATCTTTAAATGCCGCTCTCCTGCATGAAAAAGATGCACATGACTCGCATCGTTGAAAATCAATGAAAAATCATAGTCCATTATAATCGAGTTTCCAATTCGTGGTAAGTTTCTTCCGTGGTCTCATAGAACTCTTCGTTTAAATCGTTTCTTGGGTTTTCAATATCTTTCCCAATGGCATCTTCTATTTGTAAAATACGTAAGAAAAATGAACACAAAATCGCCATTAAACAAAGACCTAATGGAATATAGAGAAATAGTTCTGGATTATATGACAAGGTCGATCCATATACCTTTAACATCAGAGATGGACAGAAAAGCATCATTGATGAATGTAAAAGAGCTAAACTTCCAAATACTTGACCTACTCCATCTTTATAATATTTAACCACAGCCGATTGTAATGTAGGTCCCAAGAAATTTCCAAATAAGTTCAATAAAACGTACCATATCATACAATGATAATTATAATTGAAAAATTTAACGCTTAATATTCCAAATATACTAAATATCATTGAACATCTAATAATAAAAATATCAACTTCATCGACACTATAGTTTAAAGTTACCAATCTTTTTTTCAAAATATTAAATATGTATGTTGAACATAAAGAAAGAAATAATGCTGAACTTAAACCAGAAAATGATATATAATATCCTAATTCAACAGATTTCCAATTAAATTGATATGTGGTATACAATATTAATGCTGGCATTATAGCAACCGATGAACACATATTAATCATATCAATTAAGATCAATATCAAGATATTATAACGAGGAATTAATGAACCATTCTTAGTTCTTTTTAACCATAATTTTTTAATTGGTGACAATAATTCAATGATAAGAATTATTTGAAAATAGAAATAATTTAAAATTTTAACTAAAAAATTTTCAGAATTGAAAATACCTCTTGAATGAGAGTTTAAAAGAATTTCTTGTCTCTTTAAATGTTTTCTTTGATAAATAAATAATGCTTGATCATCTCTTGGCTCTTTGATAATAGTTAAACATAGTAAAGTACAAACAAAACCTGCAATAATTGACGCATATATTGGATATAAATCTTTTCCCTCATATAATTTTATAATTAAAGAACTTAATAATGGACCAAATCCACTTGTTGAATGCATAATACTCATTATAAGACTAATACTAACTGCTCTATCACTAGGTTCAACAATATCAGTAATATAACTATTGAAATTTGCAATTAATGCAAACATATTACCACTAAATGAAGGTGATGAACCAGCTAAGATAATAAAAATCTTACTATATGAAACATATGGTGAAACTGAAAATGCACTTAAAGAGTTTCCTAAAACTCTTATAAATGCCATTATTGCAAATACTTTAATTCTACCAATTCTATCTGATAATTCACCAAATTTACCTGCCATAAACATACTAATCAATCCACTGATAAACATTTTAATTGCAGAAATATCAGATAATGTCGATTGTACTTTTTTAGGATCACAAATAATTTCTTCTCCATTTGTTGATCCTATACCTTCACAAATTTTATTCATAGATAACGAAATCAAAGGCGTAACATATAACATTTCAGAAAGTCCAAAGAGAACCATAAGTATACCTGCTATAATTAAACTTGGACGTTCATAAAATTTTAAATTTTTATGTCTTTCTTGAAATTCTGTTCGTAATCTATCTAACTCAATTTCATCATTATAATCCTCTTCGTTATCATCATGAAACGAAGATTTTAATGAATCGTTCGCTAAACTTAAATTAGATGATTGCATGTTACCACTTATACTACTGTATATTGAAGGTTTCTTTGAAAATAATACGTCTTCCATGCTTTGTATCTTCTTTTTTTTTTTGCTCAAGAAAAAATGGTGTATCGCAAATTAGGATCTAAAAATAGTTGTCACCTGAATATTTAACTCTTTGATAGATTCAAAAAAACAAAGTTTTTTGAAGATAGCAGTGTTTTGTTTTTGATTGAATTGATCTATAATATTGTATCACTTTCCTTTATAAAGTGATACATAAGTATAAAATCTTTGTATAAATTGTGTTTGTTTCATTGTTTGATTTGAATTGCATTCATTTTTCAGCCCTTTGTTGCGTTGTTCTTCGGCTTTTTCTTTGTGCGGACAAATCAATTTGACATAATTCTTAGGGATACCCACTATTTGAATTATGCAGATAAACTGTGCGAATTGCAATCTACAAACCTATAACTACTATTATCTAATCTAAAACATTAAAAGCATCTCATTTGCATCTAATGTACATTGAGATAAAATATATAGTGATACATATGTACTATGTAAGTCTTGTCATATCATTCATTGATATTTCTTTTCTGTGTCAATTTGTTGATCAAGTGTAACATTTTTCAAAAGTATATGACCTACGACTTCTAAAACTAACATGAATAAAGATGATAAAATTGCTAAGCAATAATTAGAAATCGTAACACCAATATCTAACCAGGAACCTTCTGTCTTTAGTAAATAAAAGAAATTTAATGATAAGATATCACTTGTTGAAATAATAAGTGTCGAAATTGTATAATCTTTAATATTTAACTTCAAATTTAAAACACCAAGACCTGTTGATAATATAATATATGGAACAATTAATTTAAGCATTAATAATGCACCCATTGGGAATGGATCAAAAATTGGTAATAATCTATAAACTGAATCTAATGAAAATGATGAAATTGATGCAACATTACCTGTACCAAAAAATGCAACTTGTAATAAAAAGAAACCAATAATTGATACTCTTATTAATTGAATATTATTTTCTTGTTTCTTTATTCTTTGAAATTTTAATGCCGATTCAATTTCAATCCATTGAATAACGTATCCAGTAAACACAAGATAAAACATTGATTCAAATGAAATAGTTAAAATAATGAAAGTTGGTGCAAATGTTAAGAAAATAATTAATAATCTAACTCTATAATTATTATTAGGTTTCAAATAATGTAATAATGGCATAAAAATTAATGAAAATGCAAAGATTAACCATCCTGCAATTTGAGAATCACGAGGTAAACCTTCTCTTCTTTGTAATGATACTACAGATTTGTTAGTGACAAAAATCATTAAAATTACTAAAGAACTTTGCATTAGTAAAACTGTTAATGTATATTTGTTAATATTTTTGTAAACTTTACCAATAGAATATAATGACCCTAAGAAAATTAAAATACCAGCTAAATTAATTTGAAATAGACTTTCAATCTTAACAGCATCATATAAAGTAAACGTAGATATGAAAATGCTTGTAATTATCCAGAAAATGTTTGTCTTTATACTTTTGGTACCACAAATAAACGGATAAAATGCTAATACTAAGAAAATTATTGTAAAAATCCAACGATGAAAGAACCCATAGACTATACCTTCATAAATACAAATAATAGAAATGGCAACAAAAATTTTGTCTGTAAAAGCTGTCCCTTTGAAAAATTCTGTAATACCATCAAATAAAACAATCTTATTGGTAAAGATTTGACTCCATAAATACAATGGAAATAATAAATACATGTAAAAGTTGAATGGAGAACGTTGATAATATAATATCCAATTTAAAACCAAACCAAAAGAACCGAATACAAAATAATTTAATAAAGAAGTGGTATACAACGTATTATCATCTATCTTTAAAATAAATAATCTTAAAAAGATAATAAAAGAGTAAATAATCCAACCTAAAAATCCAAAAGTAACAATAGTTCTAATCAATCTCCAATTATAGGTTGTAAGATAATTTAAACCTTCTAAAGTCACACTCATCAATTCTTCTGTTAATTCACGAGCTAAAGGTTCCAAAGATGTTTCACCTTGTGCAATACGATCAATTAATCCATGAACTTCATTTAGATATTTTTGATAAGATTTTTCTTCAAATTTATAATATTCTTTGTAAGTAAATTGAGATTCAATAATTTCCGTTTCTTTAACTAAATACTGTTCCAAGATACTTCTTGCATTATTATATAAAGCTTCAAATTTTTGACTATCAGGACCATCAATATATGCTAAAGGCAATTCACCAACAGAATTTATTGGATAATTAGAACCAATTAAATATGACATTAATGAAGCAATATCAGCTTGTTTAACATCGTTTCTCTTGATGTCAGCTAATCCCCATGATTCAGTATAATTGTCATAAATTGGAACGTCATTAAATTTTGGTTTGTTCAACCCTGCACCCCAAGCCACTAAAGGTGTTCTTGTATTATTTGGATGACCATCACCATGAGAACCGAATGCACTCATACCATGATCTGCAGTGAAAATGAAAGCAGTTTCATTATCACCAAAAAATTCTGGAACTTGAACAATTAATTCAGAAATTTTTTCATCAATATATTTAACATTATCATAATATTCGGCAGAATAAGGTCTATAAGAATGACCAGCAGTATCACAACCTAATAAGTGTAAGAAAAAAACGTTACCATCTTGTCTAATTTCATGATTTAATGTTTCATTTGTTGTTGAATTATGAAATAATTGATCTAAATGTCTAAAGACGTATGCATCTAATTCAATAGATGATTGTGTAAAATCTTCAAATTCATGACCATACATCCATACATCAACTTTATCTGGATCAGTGGCACCATCCTTAAACATAGGTAAAATATCTGGAGATCCAAAGGAATAAGTATGTTTAGATTGATTGAAAAAACTATCAAAATTGACTGGATTTTCTTTCCAACCTTTAGTTACTGCACTAACATCTTCATAAAACCCAGCAATCATTGCCACATGACCTGGGCGAGATTCAGTTGGCATTCTCGTATGAGAAATACCATAAGTGGCATTATTTTGAACCAAAGAACGAATAAATGGGGCTAAATAATCAGTTTCACCAGTTACTGGATGTGTGATCTTATCAAACGTTGTATCAGCACGAAGACCATCCCCTACAATAAGAAATAATCTTTTAGCTGGTGGATTAGTTGTACTACGATATGGAGTCATACCATGAACTAAAGGAGAAACAAAATAAATATCAAAGATAGACCATAAATAAAATAAGTGAAATAAGACACCGACTATTAATAATGTCACTCTTGGTTTGTTCCACATCTTTAAGAAAAATATGAAATGATTATCTACCAATTGATTAAAGGTTTAATTTTCTTTATTGAAACTTTACATGCCATGAATTTAAATACAATGTATAATATAAACATTTTAAGAAATTGTTGAATGTTTTGTTTTTCATTACGTGTTCGATGGTCTGCTCAACTCTTATTACTAGAAAAGAAACACCGTGGAAAATTTCGAGAAATGGTGTCGCGAAATTCTTTGGAAAAAAAAATACTGAAAAGTTATTTCTAAAGAAACAATACAAGATTCGAAAAGTAAAAGTTTAACTAAAAATGAATTTTTTTTTATTAGAAAATGAATTATAAAATTATAAAACGACTGTATAAAGAGTGTAAAAGATGATATTCAAAACTGAATATTTAAAGAACCGTAAAAGAAAAACTTTCTTTGAAAGTGTTCGGTTGAGAACATTGGGAAAAAAAATGAATAAGTAATATACAATGTGATGCAAAGAATGGATGTCATTAATGATGAGTTTATAAGCTTATGAATGTAATCATAGATATGAAAAAATCAGATACGTTTAAATCAGATTTAACAATCGATTAAATCAATAGCAGCTAAGTGAACTTCATTACATTGGGAACCAATATGTTGATCATATAAGTTGTAGAAGTTACCAGATAAACATTGGTAGAAAACATCGTTATCACCAATGGCTAAATTACCTTCTGGAGTGATGGA